>CM053595.1:323572849-323604467 GCA_028646575.1 Pseudocheirus occidentalis
TATAGGTGTTATAGCCAATGGAGTGAACAGTGAGAAAAGAGAAACAAAAGCCAAGCATCAAAAAGAATCATAGCATGCATTGTTTCAGTCTCCCTTTAAACTCTGATCTTTCTGGATCTTTCTCTGAGTGTAGACATCTCCTTCCATCCTGAGACTTGTATAGTTGTCTTTTAACTGTGCGATGCTGAGAAGAGTCCGGTTTTTCAAGGTTGACCGTCACACATATGATGTATCTGTGACTGTGTACAAATTTTTCCTAGTTCTGCTCTTCTCACTTAGCATCAATTTGTATAAGCCTCTCCAGGTAATTATGAAGTCCATCTCCTTCCCATTTCTTATAGCACAATAATATTCCATTACATTCATATACCATAACTTGTTCAGCCATTCCCCAATTGATGGGCATCCCTTAAATTTCCAGTTTTTTTGCCACCACAAAGAGCTGCTCATCATTTCTTATGGAACAATGGTATTCCGTTATGTTCATATACCACAACTGGTTCAGCCATTCCCCAATTAATGGGTATCTCCTCAATTTCCAATTCTTTGCCATCACAAAAAGAACTGCTATAAAAACTTTTGTACATGTGGGTCCCTTTCCCTCTTAGAAAAAAATCTCTTTGGTATGTTCCTAGCAGTGGTATTGCTGGATAAAAGGGTATGCACAGTTTGATAGCCTTTTGGGCATAGTTCCAATTTACTCCAGAATGGTTGGATCAGTTCACAACTCCACCAACAATGCACTAGTGTTCCAATTTTCCCACATCTTCTCCAGCATTTATCATTTTCCTTGTTTGTCACTGTAGTCAATCTGTAGGTGTGATGAAAACACCTGATTCTTATGTGGCATTTTGGCTGGTGCAAAACTTTGCCAGCCTCCTTCCAATAATACATAACATTACATTTTAGAGAGCAAGCTCAGTGCCAGGAGACTGGATGAGAGGTTTTTATAGGTTCAGTTGTGATGAGGCAAGACATCAGAGAAGACTTCCTGAGGAGGCTGCACTTTAATATGGCTTTAAAGGATGGATGAGAATTTCAAAAGGGCAAAGAGTGGAAACAAAAGAAAGGAAGTAGGGGAGTTCAGAACCCTGGTTCTTAAACACCTCCCAGGGATCAGCATTTCACAGGTATGTAAGGCAAGCCATTCAACCCCTGGCTGTTTCCAATTCTTAGGAAGTTTTTCCCCTATCAAGTCTAGATTTGCTTCTGTATAATCCTCTCTGTTTGTGTGTCTTTCTCTGTCTCTGTCACTGTCTCTCTCTGTCTCTGTCTGTCTGTCTCTCTATTTATCTGTCTCCTTCTCCCCTCTCCTTCTCCCTTCTTCTCCCTCTCTCTCCCTCTCCCTTCCTCCTCCCCTTTCCTCCCTCCCTCTCCCTTCTCCATTGCTGCCAGTTCTACCCTCTGGACAGAAAGGAACAAATCTAATCTCTCTTCCACAGGATACTCCCTCCAGGTGTTTCTGTGCCCATGTTCAAACTCTGTGGCGCGCGCGCGTGCACACACACACACACACACACACACACACACACACACACACACACCCTAATTGGATTTGCCCCAGGCTCAGGAATTCCTAGCTATAGCCCTGCAGTTCTCCTCCTCCCCCTGTGCCTTCCCCCTCTTTCTGACAGAAAGCCCCCTCAAGCTACAACTGCCAGTTCTTTTCCCACTGTCACCACCAATTAGCCAGGAATACCCCCTCCTCTACCTATGACAACTGAAAAGCGCCATGTTGCTGGCCCTCAGGACCCTCGGAGGGAGTCAAGGATAGTTTGAGCAGTGCAGGGCCAAAGGCAGTACAGAAATGCACAGCTTTCACCAGCTTGTCCTCAGGACAGCTTGACTGTCTTCAGGTGGTGAGATCCAACCCCACTGGGCATCCACTCCTGGGTCTTCTTCCTGTCCTGAAAGTGGCAGGGAATGTGTGACTCCAAGGGTGGAAGGAACAGGGCAAAGGAATGTGGGAGGGTTATCTTAGGGGAAAGGAAGTCCCTGGGAAGTCAGGTGCCAAAGGTCACCCCAAATGAAAGTGGGAAGCCTCCTGGGCTGCTGAGAAGTCAAAGCTGGAGGCAGCTGCTCTTCCTGGACTTTCACCAGTCCAGATGTTACCTGTTAAAATTCCTTCGGAGCCAGAGTTGAAAATCGATAGGCTGGAAATATTTACTGCTGCCCCCAGAACTGGGGAAGGTGAACAAGGTGGGGGGAGGGGCCAAGGCTGGGGAAGCTGGGTCCTGGCTTTGCCTATCCCTGCCTCACCGCATGGTCCAGAGCTGGGAGAGCCAGGGGCTGAGCATCCCCACACTCCCCCTTCTCTGGGGAGGGGAAAGTCCCTATTGGTCCAAAGGAGTTTGATTTTTCAGCTGAAATTGGAATGATGAGCCCTAGAAAGGTGGCAGATACCCAAGGGACCCAGGCCTATTTTCATCTGTATGATGGGGTTCTACACCTGCAACTGGCCTGTGTTTGGAGCTCAGACCAGAGTTAGTGGCTGGGAAATCTGCAGCTTTGTCTGCCACAGTCCTATTCCCCTTCCCATCTCCCCATCTGCTGAGAAAGATTATTAGGTTGAGAAATAGTTGTCCAGAGCAGATCCATCAGTATATTAGAAGCTCTCCAGGAGCACCTGCCTGGCCTGGAGCTGGGGGGCCATGAGGAAGACCCCACACCTGCACTCCCATTCACAGACTGTAAGTTTTATGACCAACATGACATCAGGTACAAAAAGTCCAAGCCATACCACCCACATCTACCTACCACCTCATCTGAGGGATACCAGGGCAGGGATTATCATGTCCTTTTTACAGATGAGCAAACCGAGGTCCAGAGCAAGTAAGGGACTCACCCAAGTTTGGACAGTGAGCTGATGGCAGAGCCAGTGCTGACCTCCAGGGCTTGCCAGGACTCCAATAGGATAGAGCCTTGAGAGGAATATAACCAAGATATGAGAAGCTTCCTCAAGGAGGCTGCTAAGCAGGGAGCAGCAGGAGGTCCTCATCTCTGCAGCCCACTGGTGCTTTGATGCTCCTTATTCCAGCTTGCACTGAGGAGTCAAGTCTCCAGAGTGTGACCGCATCTCGCTATGGGGTCCTGGGACAGCCCCTCCTAGTGAGTGCTCACAGTGATTCATTATATCGGTCAGTTTGAGCCCCCACCAGCGTACTCTTCACTAACACTGAGAACCATTTAGTTGACCAGCCTTAAGTAATTTGTAGAAAAGGCCATTTACTAGGGTGGTACCATATCACAAGCACACTTGGCACAGACATAACCCAAGCATCTGTTACACACTCTCCCACAAGTACACTGAAGGAAGTGGACTCAAGATTAGAGCATGTGGGGCAAGGGGATAACACACAGCCACCACAAGCCCCTTGGGGGAGTCCTCAGGATGTCAGCCTTGGTGATAGTGTAGGCGTTCTGCTGGATTCCTTGAAGAGCTTTGGATCTGCTTTTCCTAAAGTGGAATGGCCTGACTCAGGAGATGGCAGGCTCCCCTTCACTGGAGAATCATCTGGATAGCTGCTGGTTGGGGTACTGTGGAGGAAAGTCTTAGGCAGGTAGAGGATGGGCCAGGTGCCTCTGAGGTCTCCTGGGCAGTGCACATTGGGAGGAGGCTTTCCAACATCAAGTCTAGAAGCTTCTCTCAGTGGCTTTCCCCCACTCTTCCAGGTTTCATCCTCTGGGGACAAGGAAAACAAGACTGATACTCTTCCACAGGACAGCCCTTCCAATGCTTGAGCACAGATACTGTGCCCCTGAGCCCTCTTTGGTGCTTTGACCAATCCTTGCATGGACAAGCCTAAAGCTTTCTCCACTTGGTCACCTTCCTCTGGTCTCTCCAGGATAGACCATGGTGCCCAGGACAGAACATGATATCCAAGGGCAGTCTGATGTGGGCAGAGGATAGCACAATGGTCACCTTCCTGGTCCTGGAAGCCACACCTCTTGAGATGCACTCTGAGATCATGTCAGTTTTGTTAGATGCCAATGTGGAAAGGTATAACGCATAAGATCATGTACTAACTATGGAGAGCTTTGTGAGGAGGAAGAGAAGGAGGAAGAGGAGGAAGAAAAAGAGGAATCAGAAGCTCCTCATTCCTTTTCTGTTATGGACCAGACCCTGGCAGGCTAGAGAAGCCTATGGACCCTTCTCAGAGTAATGTGCTCAAATATACAAAATAAATGCAGAGGATCAGAAAGGAGCCAAATATAGTGAAATACAGATTTCAAAATGTTTAAAAAAAAACAAGTTCCCAGACCCTGGATCAAGACTTTCTGCTCTGAATGATACTGAGAGAGATGAAGGAAGAGCAGGGAATGCCCCTGGTCGGCTGAAAGGAGTGCTCTAACTCTTGAGTGAGCTAGAGGTCCTGGTTCAGATTCTGCCTCTGGTGCCTACTCCCTGTGTGACCTTAGTCAAGTCCCTTCTGCTCTCTAGGCCTCAGTTTCCCCTTCTGTAAAATCAGGGACTCGGATTCAGTGATTCAGAGGCCCCTTCCACTCGAGCAGGGAGGAGACTCTATGATAGCCTCCCTCTTGGAGCAGGTGGTTATTTGAACTGTGCATTAAAGGTCTAAAGTAATTTCTAATCCAAAGAAAGTCTCCAGGTTAAGGAAGGATTGGCCCTTAAGACACGGATTCTAAGCTGGAAGGGATATCAAAGACCGTCTGGCCAAACATCTATAATCAACAGAGAAGGGAAAACTCAGGACCCAGTTTTGGGGCAAGTCATGTTTTGGCTCTGGGTCTGTTTCCTCATCTGTAAATTGGGTATAAAATCCTCCTCACTGATAAATGTCAGCCTGCCCTTAGTTAATCCCTGATACATCCTGTCCATGAATTCCTGCTTAACATCATACATGGGTTCTGAAAACACACACACACACACACATCCCAAGTGAAACAATATGGGAAGAGAGGGGCAGTTGATAATCTATCAAAGCAAAAGCTATGTTTCTGAATAGTCAAGGCATAGATGAAAGGGGGCTGGGCTGGGCTACATTAACAGACTCACTGTAGGGAGTCTTGGCCCATTACATGACCTGGGAGTGAAATACCTGGGAGGTTCCAGGCTGGTGGGCAGGATGAATTCCTGTGTGCCACTGGAGGGAGAGAAAGGACGGCTGGCTTAAGGCAGTCAGTAAGTCAATCAATATTTATTAAGTATATTCCATGTGCTAAGTACTGTGCTAGGAATACAGAGGCAAAAAACAGACCCTGGCCTCAAGGACCTTACAGTCTAATGGGCAACACACAAACAACTTTGTACAAAAAGCATGTGAGGGTGAAATGTGGATAGGAAACAGAGAGAAGAAGCTGGAGTGAAAGGGCTCAGGAGAGGCTTCCTGAAGGAGGGGGTGGGGGTGGAGCCGGGACTTGGAGGAAGCCAGGGAAGCAGGAGGCAGAGAGGAGGGCAGGAACATCCCTGTATGCCCATTCATGAGCAGTATCAAGAACAGATCCCATTTCTCTGTTGCTTTCTCCTGCAGTATAGGAGGGTATGCATTATCAATATCCATTTTAGAGTTCAGAGGGGAGAAGTATCCCACTCAGTTAGTGTCAGGCCCAGGGCCAGTTTTTTGCTTCTAATGATGCTCCCAGTGCCCTCCGTGGAGGTAATGGTTTTCCTCTCATTGGAGGTCTTCTGGTGGAGCATGATTGAGCACTTGTCAGGGAGGCTGTTGAACAGGGCAATCCTATTTCAGATGTAGATCGAAGGGAGCTTTCCATGGTAAACAGCAGAGCTCTGATCATGTCCCTCCCACGAAAAAACACCTTCTCTGGTTCCTCATTACCAACAGGACAAAGTCCACATTACTTAGCACAGCCCTGCCCTTCCTTCCCTTCTCCAATCCTCCCTCCTGCCCACATTACCTTCCTCAGGAGTAGAGAACACTGCTGGCTGACTCCTTTGCCTAGAAAAGCACTGACCCTGCCGGGCCCAAGTGGGCCACTCTTGACCTCCTGCTCTCCTGTCTGCTTTTCTGTCACAATCCACAGCTACTGTTGAGTGAGAAGCCTGATTGAGAGGCTCAGAGCTGGTGAGGGTCTGAGCTGCTAGCAGAAGACAGAGGAGACTTCCCACAGCTTCCCCAGCCCCTCTTCTTTCCCTGGGTCTGGCTTCTGCTTGAATGCACTGGTTGGGCCCTCACCATTGCGGTGTCTACTCTCAGCTAAGAAGAGGAGACCAGGGGAGCTATGACACTCAAGTGCCCCCCTTTCGTGGTTGAAAGCCAGTCCTGTGTCTTTCATGATGACTATGGGGGCAAGGCTGCTCCTAGTTAGTTCTCCCAGCCCTTTTAAGGCTTCAAAGACTTTGATGTTGGCAGTTACCATCTGGCGGGCTTCCATGTGGTCCCAGAAGCCATTGTTGGCTCATTTTTTCATTCATCTCATTGATTTACTTCTCTGTCATGTCAAACTGGGAACCCAAAGAAAAATAAATAACCAGAAAATTTACAGAGAAGGAAAAGGAAAAGGATGGATCCCTTGGAGGTAGGCTCTCACTGGAAGGAACCTCCTTCCAAGGGCAAGCTGACTCAGGGGGGCTAATCCTTATACATTGTCCACTTGTGGGGTCAATATCTCTTGTGGGCTATACATGGATTCTTTGGAAAATCTTGTAGATTCTGGAAGAGAATGAAGGTACAACTCAGCTGGATTCCAGATCTTAGAGCTACCAGTATCTTCTCTATGGTGATTCTAATGTTCAAAGGTCCACAAAATCCATAGACTCCCAAAACATAATCCATGGATGGGACCAAGCAGTGGCAGACTTCAAACTACCCTACAAAGCCGAAATTATCAAAACAAGGTAGTGCCGGGTAAGAAAGAGCCGTGTTGATCCATATTGTGTTGATATACAATATACAGAAGCAAACAAATTCAGGAATCTAGCGTTTGACAAACCAAATGATCCCAGTTACTGGGACAGGAACTAATTCTGTGACAAAAGCTATTGGGAAAACTGGAAAGCAATCTAGCAGAAATTAAGCATAGACAAAGATCTCAGACTGTATACCAAGATAAACTCAAAATCAGAGCATGATTCAGATATAAAAGGTGACATTAGAAGCAAATTAGTGAAGCGTGAAAGAAATTACCTGTCGGATCTATGGTTAGGGGAAGAGTTCATGACCAAACAGAGAGGCTCATAGCAAGCATAGTAAATCATTCTGATTGCACAAAATTTAGAAGGTTTTGTACAAATAAAACCAATGCAGCTAAAATTAGAAGGAAAGCAAGAAACTAGGGAAAAAATTAGCAGCAAATTTCGCTGATAAGGGTCTAGTTTCTAAGCTATAAGGGGAGGAGAGTCAAATTTTACAAGAAAAAGAGCCATTCTCCAGTCAAATGAAGAATATTTCTTCAGAGGAAGAAATATAAGCTATCAACAACCACTTGAAAAAAAATGCTCTGAATCATTAATGATTAGAGAAATGCAAATTAAAACAATGAGGTACCACCTCACACCCATCAGATTGACTAAGACAGCAAAAAAATAAAAAAGAATGTGAGAAAAAAGGTACACTCCTCCAGCGCTAGAGTTGTGAACTGCTCCTCCAGTTCTGGGGAGCAGTTTGGAGCTATGCCTGAAGAGCTGCCAACCTGTGCCTACCCTTCGACCCAGCAACGCTGCGACTACATCCACAGATTGAAGAGATCAAGGAAAGACAAATCAAAGAATCAAGAGACTCAAAGAAAAAGGGCCCATAAATACAATAATATTCATAGCAGTTCTTTTCGTGTTAGCAAAGAAGTGAAAACTGAGGGGAAGGAGGCCTGTCATTTGGGGAATGGCTGAACAAGTTATGATGCAGAAGACTATTGTGCTGTAAGAAATGAAGAAGGGGATGGTTTCAGAAAAACCTTCCTCTTTTATGAACTGATACAAAGTGAAGTGAAGAGAGCCAGGGGAACAATGGATACACCAACAGCAACATTGTAACTATGATCAATTGTAAAAGGCTAAGCAGTTCTGATCGACACAATGACCTTCCACAACTCCAAAGAACTCATGATGAAACATGCTTCCCACCTTCAGAGAGAGAACCCAAGAACTCTAGAAGTGCAAATTGAAGCATCTTCCTTCCTCTTTCCCTCCTTCCATTCTTTCTCTCTTTTCCCTTCTCTTTTTTCTCTTTATTTCACCTGGCTAAAGCAGGGATTTTTTTTTCATGACTATACATATTTGTAATGGGTTTTCTTTTTCTTGCCTACTTAATGAGTGAGGGAAAGGACAGAGAGAATTTGAACTGAAAATAAAATAAAATTGAATTTAAAAAAAATGTAACCCATGATTCAGAACCTAAAGCTCTGGCTTTATGAAGACCACGTTAAGTCCTGGGAGACTTCCACATTTGTGTGTGTGTGTGTGTGTGTGTGTGTGTGTGTGTGTGTGTGTGTGTGTGTGTGCATGCTAGGCTTGGTTTGTGTCCTTCTAAAAAAGGAAAAGGACATTCAGCTCCTTTGCAAGCACTCAGGCTAACAAGATTTCAAATATAAGACATATTATAAGTAACTGCAGCAACAAAAAACCAGGAAACACAAAGAGCCACTCCCAAGCCTACAAAATGTCAAAAATAATTATCTTCTCTGCTTTGATAAGCCCCACCTCAGCAAGAGACCTCTTCAGTGAATCTTCATGGCAATCTGGCCCAACCCATACTTTTTTTAATACTTCCCTCTGCAACATACCCAACACTTGATTGTCCAGGCTCCGATTAAAGGCTTCCAGTGAGGTAAGAGGAAGCACCAGCTGAAGGAGCACTCCATCCCCTGTGGAAGAACTCACGGGTGGCAAGTGTTTTCATGTGCCTGTTTGTTTTTCATGTTTATATATTTCTCTTAGTTTCATGAAGCCTCAATCTGCTTCTTCAAGAATTAAAACAACAGTCCTGGAATTGGACCTTCCTAAATCCCAAACTTCATGGACTGAGACCTAGCCCAAGATAGGGGGAACAAACCATGCCATTGGGAAAGCCAGGCTTGATTCTAGGTTCCAGAGCGTGCTGGGTTCCTTCCACAAATCACTTGATGGCTTCATCAGGAGCAAGTCAAGCTGGACAAACCTCATCTCCATTTTTTACCTTACTGAAATGGGAGTTCAAAGGGCATTTTTATTTATGGAATGTGATTGACTCTGGACCCACTCTCTCAGGGCCAGGTTTACCCACCTCTGGCTTCTCTGGTACCTGATGGGCTTGTGAGGCTCTCTTCTCGCCATTGGCTCGGGCCCCCAACACCTATATTCCTTCCACTATGAGTGGCCCAATGACTAGTACTCCAGTTAAATCTAAGCCCTCACCATAGCTTAGTGCAGACCTGTTGGGATGGAATCCTGGGCTCTTTGCTCCTCAGGGCAGCCCTGCCAGGCAGACAAAGTGCCCACCTCAATAGCCAGTAGCCAGATTCCTGGATCCTCATGGTTTGGGCTCCTGGGCCAGATCAGAAATTTTACTCCTTCCAACTAGTATGGAAAAAAGTAACCAGAAGAACAAGGATCCAGGCCTGGTTTCTTGGGGCCAAGTGACCTGGTTTGGGGGAGGAAAGAGGCAGCCCTCAGACCCTCATTTACCACATGAATAGCTGTCTCCTTCCCCTTCAGATAAATGCAGTAAAAAGCCTTGGTAGGTGCTAAGACTGATCATTTGGAATATACCAGGGCAGCCTGTGGAAACAGGGTCTGCTCCCAAGCATACAGTTGGCCAATGGGGAATGGCCATGAGGTTCCCTCTTCCAGTCTCCCCGAAGCAGATCTGCAGTGTCTTCCATGGAGACAATGCCATTTTAGGCGGCCTAGTCATGCACAGACCCTTATTCCCCCTCTCTGTCAGGTGGAGTGGCTGCCTAGGAAGGTGGTGAGCTCCCCATCACTGACAGTCTTCAGGCAGATGCTGGATGGGCCCTCATTGGGAATGTTGTTAAAGGGATTCTGCTTCAAGTCCAGGCTGGAGCAGGTGTCTGCCTCTGAGAGGCCTCTGAGCTCCAACATCCTGGGTCCCCATTAGATAAGCCCCATTCCTAGCCGCCAAGGAGTTCACAGTCTGTCTGGACCAGCCTGCAGGCCTTAATCCCAGAACTGGGGCAGGCAACAAGGCATTAACATAGGTAAGAGGCCTGGCAGTATGAATGATGGGATTTGGGGACAAGTGGGGAATGAGGGACAGGGGGCCAGACTCCGCCAGGCCTTGAATGTTGCAAAGGAAAGGCTGGACTTAGAGCAATAATTGCGTTTTCTTGAGCAGGTCTGAGCGCGGTCAAACCGAATTTTAAATAAACAAGGCAACCAGGGGCCTGCACAGGGGAGACCAAGGAGAAGTGCCAGTGTGCAGTTTAGCACAACTGGCCTGGAGCTTATGCTTTCCCAAGGAATAAGAATAATGTTTATTTACAAAGCACTTTAAAATCGGATCTCTTGTGGTCTTGGTAACAATCTTGAAAGGCAGGTTATTATCCCACTTTACAGCTGTAGTAACTAAGGCAGACTTGCCTAGGGTAGCTTGAGTGAGTAAGTGCCTGAGGCTGGATTTGAATTTGGGTCTCCCTGCCTCCAGGCTCAGCACTCTCTCCACTGCGGCTCTGGCTTCTCTAGAGTTTATTCTCCAAGAAACTCAACAATTGTAACCTCGTCTTTCTGGGGTTGGTGAAGGCTGCCTAAGCTGGCTCCTCACAGGAGCCCTACAAGATCTTCGTGGTTCCCATCTACAAAGAGCACTGGACGGGATTTGCACCCACATCTCTGGGCTGAGGCTGGTCCCTTTGTCTCTGCCAGGCTGCCTCTCACCCACACACTGCCCTGACCTTCTCCTCCAAGTACCTCACAGCTCCCACCCTCTACCTTGGGGCATCTTCCCCATGCTCTCACACCAAGGTGAAGAGCAGAAATGTCTGCTTCTTCCTGTTAGGAGAAAGCTCAGGGAGAGAGGGCTAGGGGGTGGGGAGCAGGGGCCTGGCCTGCCTCTTACTCAGCTCAATGCCTTCTTTCCCACCAAGAACAGGAAATGCAGGTTGGGAATGGCCTCGGGCTGGCCCCTGCGCTCTACAAGCTGGCCAGGGGCAGTTTCCAGACTGTCCTGGGGTTACTTTGGGGGTGATGCACCCCTGAGGCATCTGTCCCTGCTGAGACTTGACTCCTTTGTTCTGTGAGCACAGATTCAAGCAGCCCAGGACCCAGTTAATCTTTGACTTTCATCTCAAACATTTTGTCATTGGGTGGGGGCCAGGCAGGATGGGGGAGGAGGCCCGAGGTGTGGACCCAGCCTGGATTCCTTCTAGCCTTAGTGGTGCTCTTCTCAACTCAATTTGGTTTCATAAAATCATGGTGTCTCTCAGTTAGAAGGGACTCAGAGGCCATGGAGCTGGGCCCGTGTCTGCACAAGTATCTCCTCCCACCCCACCTCCCTGGGCAGCCTTTTTGCCTTTGGGATAACTCAGAGGGCTCAGAGTTCTCCTTCCAGGGAGCAAAGCCAGCCTTGGCTGCTCTCAACTTCAGTGAAGAGCAGCCTGATGCTGCCCTGGGAAAGATGGGAGAAGGGTCCAGAAGACCTGGGGGCAGATTCAGCCTTTAAGCTCATACTGAGATGGGACCTGGGCAAATATCTTCCTGAGGGAGCTCGTCAGGGACAAGGAGAATTGAGGAACCTCCAAGTACATCTAAACTAGTTGCCCACAGGGGCTGAGCCCCATGCCAGGCTCTGGGGATAAGAAAGACCTGGGAGAGGGACAAGCCAGGAGCTGGGAAAGCTGGAGAGGGGATGATCCCTCCTGGCTGGGGGAAGAACCAGGGAAGGCTTCAAGGAGTTGGTGGCCCCTGAGCTAGGCACTGAAGGCCAGCCAGCATCTCCACAAGAGAATGGAGAGGTCATTGCAGGTGGCAGGGAGCCCCTGAGGGTGAGCCCAGAAAAGGCCTCCTAGGAACAGGAGCCCCTTGGCACCTGGGTGGAAAGGCAAAGGGGAGATCTGGCACCTGGGTGTGGAAAGGAAAAGGAAAGACCTGGCACCTGGGGAGTGGAAAGGCAGAGGACAGACCTAGCACCTGAGGGGTGGAAAGGCAGAGGAGAGACCTGGCACCTAGGGGGTAGAAAGGCAAAGGGGAGATCTGGCACCTGGGGGTGGAAAGGGAAAGGAGAGATCTGGTACCTGGGGGGCTACAAAGGCAAAGGGGAGACCTGATAGCATCACCTTTGTGAGGAGGGGCAGCCTGCAGAGGCTCCAGGCTGGGCCCCCACCTGGCATCCTGACTTTCCCAAGGCTTCTGAGAAGATCTGGGACTGGGGGAATGCAGAGCTCCCACTGAATGCCCAGACCCCACAGATCTGTTCCAGAACCTGGGACCCCACTGGACTTAGGGCATCCCATCCCTTTTTCCTGTGAGTGCCTTTTCTGGAGAAACTCAGATGACCAGCTTGTTCAGATAGGGCAAACAAAGAGGGTAAAGACTGAGAGGCAGGGAGAGGGGATGTAGAACCTGAAAGGCCAGTCCTAGGGGTACAGAGTTGGCACTTGGATGGTTGAGCAGAAAGGTTCAGACTTGAGGGGACGGCCTGAAGGGCAGGAGACCCGGAGACAGTGAAGAGCCTCCAGAAGACAACTCACATTTCTAAAGATCTTGCCTGCCCTTCGACCCTGTGGACTAAGATGTGGGACCCAGTGGGACCTCTCCAATCAGCACCCCCCACTCCCGAAGAGACTCATCCAGTCACATATCTTGTAACCACCTCAGGCTGCCTCAGGTCCAGCGGGCTATCCACTGAACCACCTAATAGATTCTTCATTCTCAGTTCTTGGGGCAGCCCATGCAAAGCTATGACTGTAAAACTAAGGTGTGATGACTCCTGTCATTGATGGAGAAAAGAATCCATTATAGAAACCTTGCATTTCTCATTGACTGGATGTTATCCCCCAGCTTGCTCCTCACATGTTAGTCTAATCAGGTGTTTGTAAAACTCTTTCTCCTTCCACGGATTCTCACTGTTGCATGAGGAAATACTGCTCATAATTTTCCATCCACCTCCTCCAGGAGATTTTACGAACAAGCGTATATTATAAGCCGCTGTTGCCTTTGGCTGGCATATCTCTCCACTTGGCAAAGAGATCAGGCACTTGCTGGCTGGTGTGGTTTCTAGGTTCTTCTGGTCTCCTTGTTGTGGCCGTGGATTTACACTGGTTAAACTTCCTTGGGAAATGGGAGCAGTCTGTGTCAATGTCCACACTTTTATCCATTTCCCATTTTTTGACTATCGACTTGTTTAAATAAATAGGTTGGGTTGGAATAGTTTTTACCAGGTTCCTCCTCTTTCTCCTACTTTGATATTGATTCTGATCTTTGCTCTAACAAGTCAATGGTATGATTGTACAGACAACTGATTTGGAAATGACTCCCACGTTGGTAGCCAGTTTTTCCTGTCTGTAAAAATAAAATAAAAACCCATTTGTGGCATGCTTCGGCTCTCCCTGCAGCCAGCACCTCCCGACGTACTCCCTGAGGAGAACACTCACGTTGTGTGAGTGTGAGGCTTCTGTTGAGCCTACCAGCCTTTGGATCTTCCCATTTCTTACTGCTGAGCCACATTTTCATGGGTATTTTTCACTGACCCCCCCCCCACTTCTTCCTCCTTCTGCCTTAAAATCACTGAGTATTGAATTAGATGTTAATTGACATTGGAACTTCGCTGCTGCCTCATCCTCTGCTGCAGGGGATGGGCTATGAAGGCCTCATCACAGTGGTCTCTAGACTCCAGCCCCTTCCTCAAACTTCCAAAGGGTTCCCTCTGTTAAGTGTCCCATGTTGGGAGTAGGATAAAACTCACTTGGGGCAGCCAGGTGGCACCGTGGATAGAGCACCGACCTTGGAGTTGGGAGGACCTGAGTTCAAGTCCAGCCTCAGAGACTTACTGACTGTGTGGCCCTGGGCAAGTCACATCAGCTATATTGCCTCAAAAAACCCAAAGCCTTACTTGTCCTGCTTCCCTGTCTGACTCGCCATGAAGAAGCTGGGAGCCACCCCGTCACTCACTTTCTATTATAATTATAGCACAAGCCTCTCCAGGGAGGCTCCATCACGGCTCTGGGTGGGACCTGTAGAGAAAGGTTGTGCACATGGAGGCTGGTCACAGAGGACTTTCTGAAGGAGGAGGTGTTTGAGCTGGGCGCTAAATGGATGGCCAAGGGAAGCTGTAGTGCACAGAACTTCCTGAGCTCAAATCTGGTCTCTGACACTAATAACTAGCGGTGTGACCCTGGGCAAATCCCTGCATCCTGGTTGCCTCGGTTTCCTCATCTGTAAAATGAGTTGGAGAAAGAAATGGTAAACTGCTCCAATGTCTCTGCCCAGAAAATCCCAAAGGGGCCATGATGGCCCAGACACAACTGAAGTGACTCACTCACTTAACAATTAGGACAGAACTCAGGAGGTAATGTAAATACCCAAGGAGCACACCCTGAGCCCAACAAGGATGCTCAGGAGCCACCGCTGTGCTGCTGCATGTCAGGGTGCCATTTTGTCTTGATCGGAGACTTTGCTCTTTATTTTTGGCTCTGGCGGGTGAGTGGAGTCTGCCACTAAGGTGCCAGGACTGGCATAACTGGCCATCCCCAGTGTTCCACACTGAATCAGGAAGCCAGAGCAGCAGCTGGGGCAGGGGGCTGTGTGTGTAGGGACACCATTCTCTTTAATGGATGGACCCAAACCTGGCCAGGGCTGAGCTCGTGTCTTCCCATCTGTAAGATGGGCCTAATGTGACCCCACCTCCCAAGCTGGGGCATCCTGGATGGCAAGTGTAACCCTGGGAGGCTTATCACCCTTTTGGGAAGCAGTCGTGACCTCCATTTTATAGACTAGGAAGCAGAGGTCCAAAGCAGGAGGCCCAAAGCAGGGCCAAGGTCACAGGTGAGCTCAGAGGCGGGCTGCCCACCTGACTCCTAATTCAGCTCAGGCAGCCCCCCCCAGGGAGCACAGCAGGGAAGCCAGATATTCAAAGTCCCTTGAGCACAAAAGACAGGACTGGTGCTCAGGCTTCCTGGCTCGGATTCCAGAAGCCAAGGACTCCAGCCTCCTCTGGCTGGGTTACCTGGGATGGTTCCCCTCCCCTCCCCTCGGAGAGCTGGCCTGTCCTGGAGTTGAGGCAATGGGAAGCCTGGCCTCTGGGTGTGAGACCCTCCCTGGGGCAGCACTGACTCAACCACTCCCGTTTCTGGAGCCAGTCTCTGAGCCCCTGAGCTCATTCCTTGGCTGGCGAATGGGCCGGTGATCCTCATGCTCACCCGGGCCCAGGCCTGTGAGCCCCCAGCAACTCCCACCTTTCAGGAGCCAGAGTCCCTGGGTTTAGCCCAGCAGACAGAGCCTGCCGAGTGGCCCCACCCACCAGCCTGGAGTCCTGGACTCTCCTTCCCAGACAAACTCTGTTGATCTCCCCTTGGTGAGTCAGGCCTGTTTGCTCACTGGGTGCTCACTCGTCTCCCAGGAAGTCAAACATCCTCCAGCATCAGTGGCCACAGTCACTCATCAGCCTGGCCCTGAGGTGGCTTCCAGCCCACTCCTACCCTGGGTCTCTCGCCCACCAGGCCATGATTCAGCCCCTTTCCCAGTCTGGGCCCGGCCTCAGGGATGGCTTCTCCCCTACACACTCCATCCCAGTTACCTCTGTGGCCCAAGGTCTGGGTACACCAGACCCTCCCTCCTCACAGAGGGGTGAGAGACAGAGATGTGGAAGAGACCTCAGGGGTCTCCCCACCCTCCCCTCATTGACAGGGGCAGAAACTGAGGGGCTGGCCCAGGGTCACACAGGCAGCAGCAGCAAGGCCAGGAGTCAGACAGGTACACTGTGATTTCCTTAAGGGGTTGGTCTTGGCTCCCCTGTCCGCTATGCTTCCTAATCGTTGTTGATTGGCCAATGGAACCCTGCTTCTTTCTGACTCACCATGTGACCTCTGTTCCCCGCCCACCCCCACCCCCTACCTCCCTCACCCCCTGACCCCCCCTTCCCCTCTCCTCCCTTCCCTCCTGGCTCAGCCGTCTGTCTGGCCATGTGTGGGGTTTTTTTAAGGTTAATTTATTCATTTTTAGTTTTTAACATTCGCTTCCTTAAGTTTTAAGTTTTCTCCCTCTCTCTCTCCTCCCCCCTACCCCAGACAGCCTGCAATCTGATACAGACTCTACTCATACATTTCTATTAAACATTTTTCACATTGACTAATGTGAATGTGGTGTAGAAGAATTAGAATGAATGGGAGGAACCATGAGAAATAAAAAAACAAAACAAAACAAAACAGGAAACAGTCTGCTTGGCTCTGCATTCAGGCTCTTTCCCCGGATGTGGATGCACTTTCAGTCACGAGTCCTTTGGACTGTTTCAGGTCCTGCATTGCTAAGAAGAGCTAAGTCTATCAAAGTCAGTCATTGCTACAATGTTGCTGTCACTGTGAGCTCCTGGTTCTGCTCCCCCCCACCCCCGCATCAGTTCATCTAAGTCTTTCCAGGATTTTCTGAAGTCTGCCTGCTCCCTATTTCTTACAGCACAGCAGTATTCCATGACATTCATATACCACAACGTATTCAGCCACTCCCCAATGGATGGGCATCCCCTCAATTTCCAGTTCTTGGCCATCACAAAAATATAAATATTTCTGTACGTGTGGGTCCTTTTCCCACTTGTATGATCTCTCTGGGATACAGCCTTAGAAGTGGTATTGCAAGGTCAAAGAGTATGCACATTTTTTTTTCTTTTTGGAGGACAATTGGGGTTAAGTGACTTGCCCAAGGTTACACAGTATTAAGTATTAAGTATTTGAGGCTGGATTTGAACTCAGATCCTCCAGGGCTAGTGCTCTATTCAACGCGCTACCTAGCCGCCTCTGGTGTGCACATTTTTATAGCCCATTGGGCATAGTTCCAAACTGTTCTCCAGAATGGTTAGATCAGCTCACAACTCCACCAACAACACATTAGTTTTCCAACTTTCCTACCATATGTGGGTTTCTTTAGTACCCCTTGGCTCTGTAAGTCAGGCTCTGACCCAGGGTAGTATAGACCCAGGTCAATGAGAAAGGGACAAGGGAGCTCATTGAGTGAGGGAGTCCCCTCCCCACTCCCCATCTATCTGCCAGAAGGCTGCTCAAACTTTACCTCAGGGAATTCTGGGGTGGGAAGGGGGGGGCACAACCTTGCCCTAACAAGGGATGGGGAGATTCAGGATGATGGTCTTGAAGAATGCAAAAAACTGACCTGTGGAAGCAGGATTCACTGTGCTCTACTTGACCCTAGAGGGTGAGTAAGAAGCACTGACTGCTGGTTGTGGAGAGACCAGGTTAGCTTGAGTCAGGAAAACCTCAGAGCTGTCCTAGAGTGGAGGCTTCCTCTAGAAATGGTGGGTGCTCCCTCCCTAGAGGTCTAGGATCAGAGGCTGGTGGGTGTGTCTTCGCTGGTGACCTTCAATAACAGGCTGCATTAATCAATCTCTTTGATTGATGAAATCCTTCACCAATTAGTATTTATGAAGTAGATTCTTGTCCAGGTATGGGTTGGACTAGATTTGGGGCCAAATCAAGGGGTTCTATCCTGCCCCAATCCCATTCCTACATGGGAGATAGTTCAGAAGTGCTCAGATCACCCCTTTGCAATCTGTTCCAAGACTTGAACCCAACCCTCTGGACCCCAGAACTCAGGAGGCTGAGCCATGGGGTGCACCAGGCCCCCTGGCCCTGGCTTATTCCCAACACAGGCACAGACTTTCTGAGTCACAGACTTGTTTTTTCCACTCAGAAAACAAAGCCCCTGGGCCTTTTGCAGCGCAGCATTCTTACAGTTTGTTTGTTTGCAGCTAACAAGTATTTTTTTAAAAAAGGTTTCACAGGATCAATCAAAAGGCATTTATTTTGCACCTATTATGTGTCAGACCTTGCATATGCTTGGTGCTAGGAATCTAGATACAAAAACAAGACCATTTCTGCCCTTGAGGGGCTTGTATTCCATGAAAAACATGTGCACCCATGAATGGATGGATGGATGGATGGATGGATGGATGGATGGATGGATGGATGAATGGATGGATGGATAGATGGACAGAGATAGATGGGTGGGTGGATGGGTGGATGGGTGGATGGATGGATGGATGGATGCATGGATGGGTGGGTAGATGGATGGATGGATGGGTGGGTGGATGGGTGGATGACTGGGTGGATGGATGGATGGATGGATAGATAGATGGATGGATGGATGGATGGGTGGGTGGGTGGGTGGGTGGGTGGATGGATGGATGAATTCAAAGTGTGTATTAAGTACATTGTTCCAGTTGAGCCCCCAGGTCTTTGCTGCCTCCTGACTCTGCTCCTGTGGGTCCCTTCTCCCATGGGTGAGTTCTTCCTGCAAGCTCCCTGTTGGAGAAGAGCCCAAGACAGCCATTCCACATTCTCTGGACTCAGCCACCATGGGCCTGCCCTGCTCTCTCTTCCTCCAGCTCAGCTTCTCAGCTCCCCTTCTTCTGTGTCATCCCCCACCCCCACCACAGAGGGCAGAGATTGTCTTTCTTTTGCCGTGTTTGTTTCCTGGGTGCTTGGCCTGGAATGTAGACACGTTCATGCTTTTGAAGAGGACCAGTAACGTCGCGGGTAATGTCTTGACTTGCCTGTGTATTGGGTTTCCGTGAGGCAGAGCTGCCCCGTCATCAGCCTCACTCTCTCCTGAGTCACTGAAGTTCGGCAGCAGAATAAGCCAGGCCTGGCCCAGGGTGCAGGGGGTGACCGAGGCATCTTCCGCGTCTGCCCAAGTGCTAAGCATTCCCCAGCGCCTGCTGCAGCCTCCTGTGTGACCGCTGGAGTAATTGCTCTCATCTGACTCTTCTGCAGGGGGCATGTCTTCCCAAACTTGGGATTGATACCCCCTTAACTCACCAATGGATTTGTGACCCAGCAATTACCCCAGATAATTAACCTGGGGGGACCACTGCACCTGCTCCTGCTTCTTAGAACCACAGGGGAGAGTAGGCAGCAGGTGGATGCCAAAGGTGGATGAGCAGCACCTAGAAAGTGCTGGTTGACGTACTGAAGTCTGACTGTGCTGGGCACTGTGTTAAGCTCCAGGTTACAGTTATGAGAAAGCGCCCAGAGCTGGAAGGGACCCCAAAGGCCAGCTTGTGCAGCCCAGACCTGAGCAAGCATCCCCTCTGCTGGGGGACTCCCCCTGGCACCCCAAGCGTCCCTGCTAAGTGACAGAGACCTCCAACAACAGGGAGCCCCATGTGCCCAGGCCACATGCCCTCCCACATGGGCAGCTTTCTCTGTTCAGTGGGGGAGTCCTTGCCCCTTCCCCTTTGGTGCCTGGTTCTGGCTTCTGGGGCCGAGCAGAACAAGGCACAGTCTCTTCCACATGGGACAGCCCTTCCAATGGTCTAATACAGGTCCTGTCTCCTACATTCAGCATCCTCTCTTCTTCAAGAAAAGCTGGCCTTTCAGCCAGTTCCAGGCCTTTCTCCCTCTTGACTGACCTCCCCAGGACTCTTGGGCTCCTCAGCATCCTCCCCAAGCTGTGGAGCCTGGGACTGAACTAGGCACCCCAGGTGTGGCCTGACCAGGGTACCAGATGTTCCCTGCTTCCCATTGCCTTCCAGATGGGCCTGGAGACTCCAGACAGGTCCAGAGTGAAGGGGCCCCTTGGAGCTTCTAAAGAAACGTGGGAGGAGACAGGGCAGCAGGACTGACGGGCAGGGACTCCCCCATTTTACACATTGGAAAACTGTCCCCAAGAATGGAAAGGGCCTTCCCCCGGCCTACATGAGTAGTGAAAGGGCAGAGTTGAGGTTCAGGCCCGGGTATTTCAAATCCAGCTGTGGTCCAAGGGTTTGTGCCCATCACAGTGAGGCTTGGCTGACCTCCAACAAAGGCTTTAAAACAGAAAAACACGCCAAAGTTCAGAGGCTGTTCTTGGGGCTCACAAGGCACAGCCCCAGAGGCGTGGTGTGAAGAGGCTGGCACTTGGGACCGGGTAACTCTGGCCAATCAAGAAGGGACAACTTCCTGGCTTGGGACTGAGCTATCCACTTGTCCTGCAGCCTCTTGACCTCCTTCAAATCAGCCGAAGGTTGGGGGGCAGGGAGGCGAGTCCGCTGGGGGAGAGCCCTGCCCCAGGATCCCTCAGTGCCAACCTCAGACCCCGGCTGCCACGCAATGAGGCCTCCTTGTCAGAATCAGACCTCTGATTCTGGTCCATGCCTGAGCCCAGCTCATAGAGCAGAGCCTCAGAGAGGGGAGGGGAAGAGCAGAGTGCCCAGGACAAAGCCTCGGGGCTCCCCATGGCCAGGGAGCAGGGGATTGAAGGTGAACCAACAAATAAACCAGCCCCCACCCCCGCAGACTGCTCCCCCTCCCCCAGACAGCAGACTGTAAAAAGAACTGGGTTGGAGACCAGAAGACCCTGAGTAGATCATGTCTCCTCCCTAATCTGTAAAATGAGGGGATTGGACTAGCAGACCCCATGAAACTCACTATTAGTGTAGTGCCAGGTAATGGTGACATAAACAGCCCAGTCTGACAAAGGAGAAATGCCAAGGAAAAACATCCCCTTTGGATGTCGGTGCCTGGAACAAAACCTCGGCCACCCCGCCTTCGTTTCTTCCTCAGCTTTTTCTCACTGAATTCCTATGACCTTCAGTTGTCCTAGGAGATGAACTGTCTCTGAGCAGACTGGAAGCACCCCAAGGACAGAGCTGGGCCTCCTCCTGGATCTCCCACAGAGGGCTTTAGGAAAGGTTTGTTGAGTGAATAAATGAAGGGGTGTAGGCCAGGATCTGCCCCTGAAGATGAAGAATAATCATCCTCTGTACGGCACTTTCCCCATAGCCAGAGAGAAACACAGGCAAAAAAAAAAAATCCTGTTTGCCTTCCTTGTGATAACATTGACTCTCTTCAAGAAGGAAGGATGAACAACAGAAAAGCCCCTCCCTGCCTTCCTTGTCTTTTTGTGCCTGATACTCCCCAGGTTCCCTGTAGCCCAGGGACACCAAGCTCCTGGTCATCCCTTAAACAAGACCCTCCATCTCCCACCTCCAGGCATTTTCCTCAGCTGTGCCCCACACCTAGAAGGCTTTCCCTCCACACCTCCACTCCTGCCTTCTCTGGCTTCTTTCTAGTCCCAGCTAAAGCTGAATGCCAGAGGAGGGCTGGGCTTCCCAGTGCCCCTGAATCTTGGTGCCTTCCCTCTGAGATCACTCCTAGTCGGTCCTGCATTTGTTGTGTGAGCACATGGCTCTTTGCCTCCTGCGACAGACTATGGGCTTTACTTCTATCACTAGAGCGGAGCTCAGTAGGTGGCACACAGTAGGCATTTTGTAGGTGCTTGTTGACTGACTTATGAGCTGACAAGTACCTCCATTTTATAGATGGGAAAATAGGGGGCTCAGAGACAGGAAGGCATTTGCTTATGGTCATCCTGCTAGGAAGTAGCAAAGCTAGCCCTTTGAGCTACCTCCGAAGCCAGGGCTGCCCTCACTTGGCTCCAGCTCAGCTCAAAGAGGATTGTGTCTGGAATGAGGGAGGCCAGAGTCTCTTTTCAGAAGAGAAGGTTCGGGGGGGGGGGTGTCAGGAGATGTCATGTGGGAAAGTGGCCCTAGAGTCAGTCAGTCGGTTGGTCAGTCAATAAACATGCATTAAGGATCTACTATGTGTCACTCTGGGCCTCAGGAGCACTGGGGTTATAAAGAGAGATTACAGACAGTCTCTCCCCTCAAGGACCTCACAGTCTAACTGGAGGGACAACATGGAAAAACTTATGGACAAACACAATAGAGATGGGAAAAATTGTAGGACATCAACCCAGAATTAAGGAGGATCAGGAAAGGCTTTCTGTAGCAGGCCACATTTTATCTGGGACCTATAAGAAACCAGGAGGTAGCGAATTCCAGGCATGGGCCACAACCAGTGCAAAGGCCTGGAGTCGGGAGATGGAGGGTGTCAGTGGATGGCAGAGTGTGGGGAAATATCAGGTATGAGAAGATTGGAAAGGGAGGACTCAGGGAATGGCATCCAAATGCCAAATAAAGGATTTTATACTGGATTCTAAACGTGATGAGAGACACCAGAGTTGATTGCTTAGGTCAGATTTTTGCTTAGGGGAATCCCTTTGGTGGCAGATTGGAGGAAGGATGGAGTGGGGGTCAGACTTGAGGCAGATAGACCCCCTCAGCAGATTCTGCTGTAATCCAGGGGTGATGAGGGTCTGCACCAGGCAGGGGCCAGTCAGAGGAGAGAAGGGGTATATATGGAAAAGGTTATGGAGGTAAAATTGGCAGGACTGAGCAGCTGATTGGCTATGAAGGGTGAGAGAGTAAGGAGGTGGGGCTGACCCATCAGCTGTGAGCCTGGGTCCTGGCAGGATGGCAGTGTCTGCAGTGAGAGTTAGGAGAGAGAGAAAGAGAAGGGCTGGCAGGGCAGGTGGGGCCATTTGGGAGGCGGTGAGGACAGGATGTCTAGGGGATATCTGCTTGGAGATGGGTGACTGGAGGTCAGCAGACAGACCAACACAGGACGGAAGATCCTAGCATCATCGGCATAGAGACAGTCCTTAAATGCTCAGGAGCTGACAAGATCCCCAGAGAAACAAAGGTCGAAAGCAAAGAGGGCCCAGGACAGTGTTTGTGTTCAGACAACCTGGAGGCAGATCTGGTCAAGGAGAGGGAACAGAAGCTGTCAGAGGGGGAAGAGGAGAACCAGCGACACAAGAGGTGTCCTGAAAACCTAGAGGGAAAGGGGGATGAGAAGAGAGTGACCGGCAGTGAGCAGGCTTGGTGGCCGAGACCAGTTTAAGTCAAATGTCATGAAACCTATCCTAATAACAGTTAGTGCTGTCCCAGGTCAGGACAGACCATCTCTGGAGGCTAAGTGCCCCCACTGGCTGTTGTTTGTCCCTCCTTCTAGAAGAGGACCACCATGTCAGGGAGGGGATGCCATGAGGTGCAAGCAGCTTGGATTTAAGTGAGGCAGGGCTGTGCAAGGTCACCAGCCTCACTCCTGCAGAGCCATCTGGGGCCAGTGGCCAGATACAGCCCTCGCTAGTAGCCTTAAAAAAAAGGCAAAATCCGACAGCTAGCAGAGACCCCAGCAATGCCCACGTTAACAAGGACTGGACAAACGACATCTAGCTTTCGCCTGGAGACCCCCAGGGACAAGAAGTTCATCGCCTCTTGAGGCTGCCTTTCCCAAAAGAGGAGTCGTCCTTCACCTCTGGGTTGGACCAGATGCCTCTGAGGTCCCTTCCAGCTGTGAGATGCACGGATTCTGTGCTGGATTCAGAGCTAGGGTTCTTTCTGATAAGATACAGCAGGTTTGGGACAGAGCACTCACCCAGGCATGGGGAGCCTGGAGCTCGGATTCTGGCTACCTCCCCAGTTCCCAGGGTGACTGTGGCCATGTTACTCCCACTGGAGTCTCAGAGCCTCTGTGGGGAGACCCTCCTGGGCTGCCTGAGCTCCTGCAGGAGCAGGGCCACCTGAGGGCCTGGGGGATGCAGGAGGCAAGGCCCCTCCCACAGCCCCGCCCCCAGAGCTGCTCCAAGAAGGCCCAGGGTCAGCAGCATGCCCCAGGAGGGGGTGGTACATTAGCACCAGCTCCCAGCCTGGGGCAGGCCTGCACTTGCTCTGGCCCTGATTTCAGCTCCCTGCAAGGCCTGGGCCCCACCCAGCCCCTCCTCTTCGTATTTGTGTACTCGGTGACCATGACTCCCCGTGGGCTTTGCCAGGAAAAAGAAGAGTTTTATTGACTTTAGACCTGGTGTGTGTGGTGTGTGGTGTGTGTGTGTGTGTGTGTGTGTGTGTGTGTACTTGGGGGGAAGGTGTGCATGGGTGAGGTTTGGCAGACCCCCTCTCCAGTCCCCCCACCCCCGGCCAGGCACCTGGGGCTGATGGGGTCCAAGACCCCCAGCCCTGGTCAGGAGCCAATCAGGTGAGGAGGCTCTCTCTGCCCACCAGGGCTGGCATGCAGGCTTTGCCAGCCTGGGTGTTTCCCCTGAGCCCTTTCACTTAAGGATAATCCCTCCCACTTCCAGGGCTGGAATCCTCAGGCTGAGCCTGGAGGGGAGGCTGGGCTGGGAGCGGTCACTGCCTTTCACTGACTAGAAAAAGGAAGCTCCCCAAAGGGAACCTTAGAGCCAGAAGGGACCTTGAGGGCCACACAGTGCAGCCCCCTCGTGTGACAAATGGGGGAACAGAGGCCCCGGTTTAGGGGCACTGAGCTCGTAAGGTGCCAAGGCAAAACTGAAACCCAGGTCTTGCGGCTCCCAGGGCACTACAGGAATAATTCCTATATCCATCGAGGAACTAATATGAGATAGAAATGGAATCGTTCCAGTGACCTGCACCATACTCTGAGAGAAATCTCACGGTCGTTCTAGAGCAGAGCCAGGCAGGTGATGGAGGAACTTTCCCAAGGTCACCCAGCAGGTGTGACTCTGAGCTGGAACATCGGGTTCCCAGGCTCCTTAGGCCACTCGCCGAACACTCACTTTCAGGGAGCTAGGCTGGGCCCTAGCCTCCTCGGGGCCTCCTGCCTCAAGCTTTCTGGGGCCAGGTGGAGGCCGGGCCCTTTGGGCACTCCCAGCCCCTTGAGACTGCAATTCTACCCTGGGGAGAGGTACGGGCAGGCAGCAGGTTTGGCCATCCTTGAACCAACAGCCAGCCTGGGGTTAGGGGAGGGAAGGATGCCCTGGTACCTCCTAGAGCTGGAGGAGCACGACCCAGGAGCTGTCAGAAGGTGCCCAGGGAGGGTCTCCACTGCCCGGGTACTAGGGAGGAAGGAGCCAGGCCCTGGGAATCAGGAGCTGCCAATCCTTGGGCAGGTCACCGCTTGCCTCATCAGTGGGTGGGAGTCTCAGGGAAGGGGATCCTGCTTCAGCACCACAGTGGCCTGCCCAAGGCAGCCTGTTATGCCTTGGAGGTAGAAGATTCCCCCTCACTTGAGGGCTTCCAGCAGGGGCTGAGTGATGATGACACCCAGAGAAGCAGATTGGAAGGGAATTCTTGTTCAGGTACAGAGTGGACTTCACCATCTCCATGGGCATCTGGAGACCTAAGTTCAAATCCTGCCCATGACACTTACTAATTGTGTGACCTTAGGTAAGACCTTTCCCTCCAATGAACCTGAGTCTTCTCTGGAAAATGGAGGTACTCACACTTGCACTCCCTCCCCGAGTGCCCACGAGGAAAGGCTTTGTAAATCTGAAAACCTTAGAGACGTGAGAGCCACCGGTGGGCTGTAGCATTCTCTCTCCCTTGAGTGAAAATGGGTTAGGTTCCACCAAAGGTGGAGAAAGACACCAAGGAGAGTGTCAGCTGGTGTGCTGGAGGAGGGCGGGGAGCCCCTTCCCTGGGAGGAGGGGCCCCTAACACCCTGGGTGGTCTGACCGTTGTCTGAGCCCAGGGGCAGGGAGGGGAGCACTCAGAGGCTGTCCTGGTCTGGGTGGGTTCAAGGGCAAATAAGAGCCTCCACTTTTATTTTTGACCTGGAAATCTCACACTAGGGGCCTAAATTCCCTTCTCTTCCCTCCTTTTTTCTCCACTTCCAAACTAAGATCATCAAACTAAGTACCAAGACTACTCCAGGGCTGGGCTTTAGGGGAGACCCCTTAGAGAAGATTCAGTTCAGTTCAGGAGATATTTGCACTGGGTGCTGAGCATACAAAAGCACAAACTAAGCAAGAGTCCTTGCCTGCTCTCAAGGAGCTTGCCTTCTCCTGGAGAGTGGAGAATGTCCCAAACCCCATATACAGGTATGTGAAGAGGAAATAAGAAGTAATGGGGGTAGAGAAGGAGGAGGAGGAGGGGGAGGAGGAGGGAGAGGAGGAGAAGAAGGAGAGGTAACAGCTGGGGACATCAGGAGAGCCCTGCCAAAAAGGCTCCTGGACAGAGCCTGGAAAGGAGTGTGGCAGAGCTGAGGAAGGGGGGCATTCCAGGCAGGGGACACAGACTGCAAAGGCCTGGAGACAGACAAGAAAGGGGAGATGGGAAGGAGGTGTGGGCACCCAGGAGTCACCTAAAATCAGAAGGTTTCCCATTGTGTGTGTGCGCGTCACACGCCATTGATCCATTTTGTGTCTGGCTGAATCTGTGAACTCCTCCAAATCAGGTTTTCTGATGCATACAATAAAATACATATGTTTATTAAGGAAACCAGTTCTATTGAAATACGGTTATCAACATGTTTTTTAAAAAAACAAGTCCACAGACATCCTTCTTAGAAGCAGGAGAAAGGAGCCCACAGGCTACGTTCCATGCCTTACGCTCATCGTTGGAGAGGTTCTGTAGTCCCCAGTTCTTGACTTTGTGACTTTGGATAAGTCTTCCCCAAGCCTCAGACTTCAGTTCCCTTCTGTAAATACATTCAATATTGTAAGTTTTAGAGACCAGCAGGAGCAACAGAGATTCCTTAAGGCACAGTGGAAGATTAGAATCAAACTTGGAATCAGACTGGTTTGATAAATTCTCCAGTCATGTAGCCTTCTGTCTTGTGTTGCCCTGACACTAGGAGATCTGCCACCAGGTGGCGGTGCTAGTCACTTACCTGATCTGATTCAAGAGGCGGGCTCCATTCCTGGGAGGATCCCATACTTAGCCTGTCAGGGAAGAGCAGATCAGAAGTGTTGGGGAGTAGAGCGAAGCTGAAGAAATGCACTTCCCTCATTGCACTGAAGAAGCAAAGGGTTCTGGGTTATTTGTACTGTCTGATGCAAATAATACATTGTTTGGTTTGCTAAACGGGTTTGTTTTGACTTCTTTCGAAGTCTGCCAGAAACAAAGGTTTGATGTATAGAAAAGCTATCTGGAAATGCATGTGATGTAGAAACAGAAGGCATCGATTACAAAAAACATATGAAAGAAAAGAAACAAATGAATTTCCATTTAAAAAATGCTGGAGCAATCTCTGCCTCTGTCTGGGTGGCTACCAACTCATCCACCCAGAGAGTGATGAATGTGGATTGGCCCACTCAGAATTAGCTCCTGAGCCCCAACTGGCTGACAGATCCCTTCTCTTCTCCAAGTTTGCTCTGTTTCCCGGGGCCCCCCACATGGCAACTAGGAATCAGCATCCCATGGGCATGTTCAGGCAGTTGGGGGAATGGGCTCCCCACTTCTCACATTCACTGGCTCCTTGGCTTCCTTAGGAAAGCCAAGTAACCTTGCTTTCATTCTAGTCTAGGGTTCCCCAATGAAGAGGTGAGGGGAGTAGAAAACCCAAACCTTTACAGACCTCACAAAACCTTCCATTGTTCACAGAGTCAATGCCAGAGAAGGGAATCCCAAAAGGGGAGGCAGAGAGAGCCAGGGGTCTTCAGGAAAAGCTCCTGACTGGAATCTCATCTTGTCTTCTGTAGCTGCCTGTAAGAACCTCCCCAGTCCTAAGCTGCTGCTGCTTCTGTCCAGTGAGACACCCCCCAGTGGTAGCTTTTCCATCTAGGGGCATGTGGGGTACTAAACCCAGTGATGAGTCTCTCAAAGCCAGAAGCAGGGAGAGGATAACTGTTCAGGCTCATTTCCACACCCAGAAGCTAGCTGCAGAGGAAGGTAGGGGGAGGGGCAGGCTGTTACATATGCAGAATGATTTGTAAACCTTTAAAAAAAAATCTATACAAATGCTAGCTATTCCTTTGATTTTCCATCACTCCCTTTTATATTCCTTATATCTTCTGTCAGACCTAGAGCAACAGAAGGAGTTGGAAAGTAGCCAATTTAGGCTGGGTCTTGGGGGAAATTTCTTAATGATGACAGTGGTTCCAAAGCAGAACAGGCTGCCTGGAGAGGGGCTGGCAGATTTCCCCTCCTTGGAGATCTTCAGAAAAAAAGGCTAGAAGGTCACTTGAACATCACTACTTTGTGTAGAGATAATTCTCGTTCCAGTAGGTAGGAATTGACTCCGAGGTTCTCTGCCATCTAACAGAGAGTGAAGTGGTGTGTGTGTGTGTGTGTGTGTGTGTGTGTGTGTATGTGAGAGAGAGAGAGAGAGAGAGAGAGAGAGAGAGAGAGAGAGAGAGAGAGAGAGAGAATACACAAACATGCTCTTCTGTTGCTGGCAAAACTCAGGACAATGCTATTAAAGGGATGGTTTCTGATCATTTAGAAAGGGAAGCAGTGATGACCCAGGCTCAGCACGGTTTCATTTGGTACAGACTCTACTGGATCAGCCTCATCTCTTCTCTGATAGGGGCACTAAGGTAACAAGCATTCAGAGAAGGCTGGACTAGCTGCCTTGGGAGGGATTCTAGTCACTAAAGACTGAGAAAGATGGCTTTTCCCTGCCCAGGAAGAGATGAAGCCATCAAGGCCTGGGCACTATGGGCACTGGAGGGTGGCATTCTTTTACTTTCTTTGTGAGAGGCCAGGCAGAGTTGGCAAAGGGGTGAAGCAGCAGCAGGTGAAGATTCTTTCCAGGAGCTGATCCTCACCTGGGGTGAGCCAGAGTCTTTTCCTTTCCTTAGCTCAGCACTTGGCTGATTGAGAGAGAGAATCCAGCAGAGAGTGAGAGTTATGCCTATGCAGAAAAATCCCAGCAAGGGGGAATGAATCTACTCTCTGCCTGCATGCCACCTTTTTCTTTATTTCTGCACACAACTGGCCCGCATTGTTTACCACTAAGTAGTCGTTTGAGCTTCGAAATTTGCTTACTGGTTATTTTTTGTAAATGGTGGTTTTCTAGATAAAGATAAGATCATTTTCATTTCCTCTTAAATTAGTACCTTTGACATAGAGAACAAGGACAAGGGAAAAGTCAGTGGATAATTGGATCAGACAAATTTAACTGACCAGAATGCCTCATTTCCAGTCTGTCAGTCAAAGGATTACCTGAGGGCTCAGCATTTTTTAAAAAAATCTTCCTAGCTTTGCAGAGAAAAGGCATTATTCCAGACTGGAACCCTTGCAGTAGACCAAAAGTTCTTGGGGTCCCCTGACCCCACCCACTCACCCAAGGTCCATACAAGGATATTAGGAGATCTGTGAATTGGGATGGGGAAAAAATTACAGCTTTATTTTCTCTAGGCAAAATTTAATATTTTCTTGGGTCATGAATTTTTAAAAATTATTCTGAGAAGGGGTCTATAGACTGCAGTCAGTTTTTATCAGACTAGCAAAGTTCGCAGGACCCAAGAAAGGTTAAGAATTCCTTCTCCAGACTAAAACTGTCCTGAGATTTTCTGCTTATTTTCCGCCCAACTAGCTGCTTTGAACAAGAGGCCTTGGGGTTTTCTCTACCCCTACAGGAAAGAGAGGAGATAAAAGGTGGGGACCTGAAGAAACACTCCCACCCTGAGCTGGCCCCTACGGTGGGGGAGACAGGTGTGGCTGGGGAGAATCAAGGAGTGGCGAGAGGGGGTGGGGGGTGGAGGGGAGTGGAGAAGAGCTCTTCAGCAAACTTAGGTCCACGGCAAGACTGCTGAGTTTCATTAGATTGGAAAACCAAGGGAACAGTGTAGATAAAGCCCCCTCGAAATCATGACGTAGGAAGAAACTGGGACTATTTCTTCTGGGAAAGTTTCCTCCGTTAGTGTCAGCTCCTTGAGGGCAGGGGCTGTCCTCCAACACTTAGCATAAAACCTAGCACACAGTAGGCACTTAATAAGTGTTTATGAATTGATTGATCCAGACTGATTGATCTGCCACAGGGCTGTCCACACAGGTTTGAAGTCTACTGGGAATAAGGCATTGGCCCCTGAGGGCAGAACCGGCAGCTTTGGGGAAGGTGCAAAGAGGTGCTGGAGCAGAGTAAATGCACTGCTGTTCGCCTGCTTCTCTTGGAGCAAGGACAGTCTGTCCCCTCCCCCGGGCGTGTCCCGGGGGTGTCCCAGGGCTGCCCCGAGGGTGCGCAGGCCTTTGGCTCCAGCCCCCAGCTTCACCTACCGCATTGCTGTTAGGGGCCGCTTCTTTGAACCGCTTACTATCCGTTAGCTTTCACAAAGGGACATTTATGTATGGGGAACACCTGCTCCCTCCCCGTCCCCCCATCCCCCCCACTCCACCACCATCCCCCTCCCGCCCGTACTCCCGCAGCCTCTGGGGAGAGCCGGCCCTGACTCAGCCAAGTTCAAGTTCCGTCACTTCTGAAGGATCCCCCAACTCCTTGAGGCATCGGTGCTGGGCTCTCTCCCACTCCGGACTCCTGGACGCCTGACCTTTGTCCAACCGGCAAGAACAGAGCCACCAGATGAGTCAAGCAAACGACCAAGGCCCATTTTCACAGGCCACGTGCCCCTTTTCTTTAGAGAGAAGAGGACCATGGCCTCTCTCGGATAGCACTGTCTCCCCTCGGAGCAGAGCTCCACCAAGGGAAGGAGAAGGCCAAGACACCCCCAGTTCCAGCTGGGCAGCCAGCCGAAGAGGTGGTCTACCTGTGCTCCTTGGGAAGGCAGGCCCTTCCATCTGTCTTCCCAGCTGTCCCAGAAGCAGGGCCTCTTCAACATGCCGAGTAACATGTCTCGAACACATGCCAGGGTCCCAGCCTGGGCTGCCTGCAGGGGTGACTGCCTCTCCATCTCCACTTAACTTGGGGCATATTTCCTTCTCAGGTGGCTGAATGGAAGTACTTCCTTCCCCATGAAGCCTTCCCTGATTCTCCCCACCTACAAGGACACTGGGTGTTCTTTCACTCTTGCCTTCAGTACTACCTTTTGCCTCCCTATGTAGTCTCATCCACAAGCAGGCTGTATCTCCCCAGGAGGTTGGAAGCTCCTTGAGAGCACATCTTTTTCATGTTGGTATAGGGGCTGAATGGGTATGTGCTGAGCAGCCCTTCCTGCTCCTGGCCAACGATGTGTGTGTGCCCAGTGAGAGCTTTGGGGATGCTGAAGCTGCCGCTGAAGGCCCGCTGAGACCTTGTCTCTTCCTGCTCTGGGTCCGGGAAGGGAAGAGACGGTTTCATCATTACCTAAGAGCCCACACCATGTATTAGGTATGACTGACCAGGCACACACACCGTTTTTCTCCAGTCACATTTGTCTCACTGGGGTTGTCAGGGGCTGGCACACAGTAGGTACTTCATCCACATCTCCAGAATTGATTTGACTTGGTGAATCCTGATGGGGGAAGAGGCTCTCACAAATCTATGAGCAGCACCATGTTCAGGAGGTGATGAAGCCTGACAAACCAGCTTTAATGAATGGATCAGGGTCATTAAAATTAGCTCATTATTTTGGGAACAAAAACTGAGCTGTTAAGATCAGTCAACTTTTCTGCACACAGATATTTTCAGCTGGAAATAAGCCATTCACACAACCCCTGGGTATTGCTGGATAAAGTATGGGCCATTAAGGCTGTGGATTAATTACTATTATGTGGTAAGGAGAGGCAAAGCAGGGGAAAAACGCTAATCTTTGAGTAGAGGATCCTAAGTATGATCCTATCTCTGGCACAGACACTGATCTGAACAAGAGCTTTCATCAGTCACTTAAGCTTCTCATTAATTAAGTGCCTACTATGCGCTAGACAGATTGAGTTCCAGTTATACCTCAGGCATATCTGTACTGTGAGACCAGAAGCCTAAGTCACTTTCCCTCTTGGTCAGTTCCTTGAGTAATTCCATTTGTTGAGTTGACCATTGTATGGGAAGGAGTTTCCTCAACACGTGGAATACCTTACATGGAAAAAAA
>CM053595.1:323604967-323639539 GCA_028646575.1 Pseudocheirus occidentalis
GAAGGAAGAAAAGAAGGAAGGAAGGAAGGAAGGAAGAAAAGAAGGAAGGAAGGAAGGAAAGAAGGAAGGAAGGAAAGAAGGAAGGAAGGAAAGAAGGAAGGAAGGAAAGAAGGAAGGAAGGAAGGAAGGAAGGAAGGAAGGAAAACAGGGGCTAAGCCTACTAGCACTCTTCCACATGGGTGCTCTGGATATGCCAACTAAATCTGTGTTTTCCTGTGTGTCTGCTCTTCCCATACAGAATGGGTCTAATTGTGAAAGGAGACATCCCAGGATTTGAGAAGGAATGCTCTAATGCTACTTTTCTTGCTTTGTTATTTCATTAAATGCCTTTGCTATGAGCTGATCACAACCTTTTACTGACTAGTAGAAGTACACCCACCGGTGGGGGCTTGTAAGCTATGATTTTGAATACATACGTCACTTGAACCTGCAGTAGCTCTTCTGGGGCTCACTGTGCAAGCTGAAAGGGGTGGAGGTCCCCACACTTGCAGCACAGGGTATGTCATGCCAGAGGTAGAGGAGGCTTTAGTCAGGGGATGGGGGTTGTCCTAGTTAAAAGAATGTCAAAGTTCCAAGAGACTCATGATGGAAATGCTTCCACGTCCGGAGAAAGAGTTGTTGGAGTCTGAATGCAGATTGAAGCAGATGAGTTTTGCTTTTAAAGTCTTTTCATAGTTCCCCTTTTGTTCTGTTTCTTCTTTCAAAGTGCGATGAATATGGAAATACATTTTACGTGACTGTACATGTAGAACCTATTTCAAGTTGCCTACCATCTTAGGGAGGGGGGAGGGGAAGGAGAGAGGGAGAAAATTTGTAACTTAAAATCTTGCAAAAAAGTAAATGTGAAAAATTGTTGGAAAAATAAAATATTCTTTCAAAATAAAAAAATAGAATGTTAGAGTTGGGAGGCACCTAGAGATAATCTAGCCCACTTCACTTATTGGACAGATCCAGGAAACTGAAGCACAGAGGAAGAAGAGATTTGCCCAGTCACACAGTGCACTGGGGGCAGAGCTGGGACCTGATTCCAGGCCTTCTGACTCCCTTCCCAGGGCTGCATACTGCGCCGCCCCCCCCCCCCCCACGAGACACCATACTCCTTGAGGACAGCTCCCACGTCATATTGATCTTCATAGGTCAGCATAGGGCCCCACACCCTCAAGACTCCCAATAAAAATGGAAAGACTTGAGGGCTCTGGTGCCTGGCTGGATGCTGATGAGCCCAGTGAGGGGGTGTTGGCTGCTCTGGGTTCTAGGGCCCATTAAGAACCTGTGACAAGCTGGTCAGTCCACCTCTCTGTTCCTCTGTCCCTCATCCTATGTTCAGTCCCTTCCCAGGAAAGTCTGAGGATAGCCACACTTCCAACAACCAAGAAACAACTGAGGTCAGCATATCCTCTGATAGTATTTGCTTTTGCCCAGACCTGGGTTTTCATCAACGTGTTTCCAATCCATGCAGACATGGTGACTCCTCTGAAACAGCTTTGGAGACAACTGGGGAACTGGACGATTTGCCAGGGTCTCAAAGGCAGTATGTTTCAGAGGTAGGCCTCCTGGCCTCAGGAGACCTCCCCATCACAGGATGCTGCCACCCACCCCAGTCAAGAATCATAGTTATCTACAACAGGAGGCAGGTCCCAGGAGCTAAGTTCTCCCCTCCCTGACCTGGCCATGCCTCTCTCCACTCTCCTGCAGCCTCTCCCCTATGGGCCTTAGTGTATGTACCAGGGTCATCCTTCCCCACCCAAGATAAATTAGGGAATCCTTTGTGCCTCAGCCCCAGCCAAAACATTCCCAGTGTAAGCTCAGCTTCCCAGGGGCTGTGTGAACCCTGGCCAAGGCCATGAGAGACAGGACAGTCCTAGGGAAAGAGGACAAGACTTGGAGTCAGGACACCTGAGCTGGGATCCCAGCTGTTACCCTCATGGCCTGTATGACCTTAAACAACTTCCTCCCCTCCCTCAGCTGGCTTCAATTTCTCAATCTCTAAAAGGAAAGGTTGGGGCCAGCTCATCTCTAAGACCCCTGCCAACTCTGCCAACTCAGATCCCTGCTCTGGGAAGAGCCAGATCCAGGACAGTGCCAAGCCAAAACTGCCCTGTGGGCAGGTGACTGAGTCCTAGGGAGGGCTGCATTCACCAGCAACCTCAGAGCAGTCTGCCTGAGTTGTCTCGTCGGTTTGTCCAACTCCCTGGCCAGGATGCTCAGGCCTTGCTCTGCTCCCCCGGGATCTTCCCAGGCAAGGATCTCAAGCTTTCCCTTGACGCTGTCTCTTTACAAGGCCATAGATGGGGGCTGGGTGTAAGAGGCCCTGAACAACTCTGCTCAGGCACCTTGTAAGGCTCCCTGGTGCCTCAGGGAACTTTTAGTTCTCTATGACCTTTCCTCTCTGCTCCCTCTTGCTCCACCCTTCACCCCTCTTTGGGCCAGGCTCTTCCTGGTGAACAGCCAAGGTGACAGGCCAACCGAGGGACCTCCTCAGGGTTCAACCTCCAGCATCCAAGCTGCACCTTTTGGTAATTTGAGCAGGGAGGAGCGCCTCCCCAGGGCAGAGCCCCAACTTATCTGGGCCTGGGGTTAAGCTCCTGGCCAAGTCCTAGAGGCAGGACCTGAACCCAGGGCTCCATTGTCTGATAGATCTTCCTAAATTGCCAGCTTACCACTACCCCCCAGAGGTCAGTGCCAAAGGCTCCCTAACCCTTCCAGGGCCAAGCAGAAAATCTTCAGTTAAGCTCCTTGCAGCCTGGTGCCAAATTATACCCCCCTTCCCACTGTCTTCCCAAGCCCGCAGTCTTCAGTCTCCCTCCTCTTCTCCATCTCTGGGAATTCCTGACTCCCAAGATTCTGCAACTCGTTACTCCTCCATGAAACCTTGCTTGACCTCCCTCCCCAAGAGCTGATGGCCACCCTCCCTTCCCCTGCCCTCCCACCTGGGCAGACCTCAGGCATGCAGCAACCATCTGCCCAGGCAGGGCTCCTCTCCTTGCTTTGCTCTGCATGCCCAGCACCTGGGAATGGAGAGCACACCATGGGCACCTACCAATACTTCTTGATTTCTTGTTCCTGGCTTATAGGGGTGGCAGGGGGTGGGATCAGAGGCTGGCTCTGCTTGAGTGGGTGTGAGCCCAGAGCCCATGGGGGAGGCAAAGACTGCCAGGTTCTCTGAGCAGCACCAGGTGGTCCTTCCTTGGGGCTGACCCTATCCTTGGGCACACAGAGCAGCCCCCACTGGCCACGTCCCACCTCTGTGAGTTCAGGGCTCTGGGCAGAATTGTGATTGTGTCTTTAGGGTCTCTGGGCTGGTGTCTTACTGACAGAGAACAAACTGGAGGCATTTGGTGGAGAAAAACTCAATTCTAAAGTCAGAGAGCCAGGCTTCAGGCCCCATCTCTGATGCCTACTGAACCTAGGAACCTGGACAAGAGGCTTCAGACCTCGCTTCCTATGTAAAGTGAAAGGACTGAGCTCTTGTGGGATTGGTCAGCTCGAGAAAGGGCATCAGCTAATGCCAGGCCTTAGAGAACCTCCCATGGTTCAGCATCATCCCCCTGCCCCTCCCCAGGGTAGCATGGGATGCCGAGAGCCCAGACCCCAGAGCCCACCCACCATCCCCAGCCTGTGCAGAGAGAGTCGGAGGCGGGAGCTCCCGATACTTTATATTAAAAGTTTATTACATTATGAAAATCTACTGTACATGAAAAAACCCATTGGATTCAGTACAGCTTTGCCGAAAGCCAAAGACGACCACCACTCAGGGAAAGAAAGATTCCTGCCTCTGGCCGGCCCTTGGGGTGGAGGCCAGCCAGAGGTCAGCCGCACCACGGCTGCCCAGTTCCAAAGAAGTGCCCCCCCCCGGGTGGCCTCCAGTGAGGGAGGCTGCAGGCCCAGGGCTGGGTCAGCCCCAATCCCCAAGCCCAGGGACAGGCTGAGTGCCCTCGTCTTGGTACCAAAGGTCAGAGTCCGGGGAGGCGGCAGAGTTCAGACCCAGGCATGGCTATTGTCACTCCCTGGAACAAGTACCAGATCATTCATACCCTGTTGTTAAGCGAGGGACAAACATCACAAACAGAAACTATGTTTTGGCTTCAAATTTTGGTACCTTTTAGAAGAAAAATATCAAGCCTTGTCCCCTGACCCAGGGGCCCTGAGGCTCTGTGGACTTTAGATAGAATCGGTGGGGGAGAAGTTAACTTATGTCCAGAGGAACAAAGCCCAGTTAATTATGTGTGGGCCAAGAGGGGGGGAGGGTGTAGGGACCACAGAGGAATGTGCAAAAGAATCCCTGGGGTTCTGGGGGAGACCTGCCCCCGGCACAAAGGGAAGGCAGAGCTGTCCAAGACTCTTCCCTCCTCCTGGCTGGCAGGGGCTGCTGAGGGTCCCCTGGGGCCCGGTCATTCACAGGCGAAACACCACTGGCCACTGGCCACAGCCTTAGCCAGCTGAGGCCCCTCTGAGAGAGGGGTGTGTTGAGGAGGACTGGAAGGAGGGGAGGGGTGGAGGGAGGGAGGGTTGGGGGGCTGGAGCGAGGGGAGGGGGGCTGAGGAAGGAAAGGAGGGCCAGCTGGCAAGGCTAAGGTTGGAAGAATCAAGGAGTAAAGTCTCACTCTTTTTGAAAGGTCACATGTAAGTCTTCCCTCCTGCCCCCCACCCCAACCCAAGTTGGCAGACAGAGACCCAGACTGACACTGTCGAGTCTGTGCTCCAGCCTCTGATGAGCTTGGGGCCAGAGTGGACCAGACCAAAGCCATAGACAGAGCCAGGCAGGGGGAGAGTCCAGGCTCTGAGTCCTGAGCGGAAGAGACGGTTGAGGGTCTGTGTGCAAGGGGGCAAGGCAGCCGGGGAAGGGGAGAAGCGCCCGCCACTCTCCAGTAGATGTAGCCATCAGGCGTAGAATTCCTCCTGCCTCTGAGGCTTCTGGTAGGCACCGTTGGCCTGCTTTGGCTCCTCCAAGGAATAACTGCCTTCGTCCTTCTTCTTCATCCGGTAGAGCATGAATCCGACCAGGAAGACCGCAAAGAGCAGGCCCACAAGGCCGCCGGCAATGACGCCTGGGGAGCAGAGAGGGGCACATGTACGTGCATGCACACACACACGCATGCACACACACACGCATGCACACACACAGTTAGGCCTCTGAGAACAAAATAGAACCCTAGAACTAGGCAGCAGACCCAGCCCAGCTAGAGCAAACCCCCCCAGGCTCTCCGGGACGGGAGGAGAAACCAAGGCAATGAGTGTGCAGAGGCCAGCTGAGCCCGGGGGCTTCCCAGTCACTGAACCTCTATCCCCGCCACTCTCCATCTATAAAATGGACCAACAACTCTCCTCACCCAGCTCCCATCCCACCTGTGGCTCCCACCCCACTTCTGGCTGCCTGATGTCAAGAGCAAAGCTGGCATCTGGCCGCCATTGGTACTGGGCCTTAGGACTTCCCTGAGCCCAATGTAAATGTGAACTGGCCTGGAGAAGGTCTCAGGAAGTCCCTCGCCCTACCTCCATGGCCAGACCCCTAGACATGTCCCAGGGGATGCTGCAAACCTGGTAAGACTGCCATTTCTCAACAGCCCTTCCAGAGCTTTCATTGGCTTTGGAGGAGAGAAGGGAAGGGCTCCCAGGCAGAAGAAGCAGTATGGACAGAGTTGGAGGTGGGAAATGCAAACCCTGCCCACACAGGCGATGCCTCCCACCTGCTCCCCTGCTGCATTCAGGGCTCTCCCTCATGCCTGGCCTTCCCCAGGAAGTCCCACTCCCCAGTCCAGACCACCCCCCCCCCCACTAGTGCACACAGTAGGCACTTAAGGAAAGACTGAAAGTCACCTCCTAAAACTTCCTTGCGGTCCAGGATGCCCTGGGAGGCTCCCGTGGCCCCAGGGTCCGACACCTTTGGTTCAGGTTTGTCCCTCTCCATTGGGGGAGCAGCATTCTCTCCAGGCGGGGCAAAGGTGAAGTCATCGCTCTAGGGGAAGGGACACAAAGCAGAGGTCAGCTCTCATATGCGCCTCTGCTAAGCCCATGGCAGCCTCTGACAGGGGCTTTCTGCCCTGACTGCCCACCCTGCTCCCATTATTGGGAAAACCTCACTTTGCAAGACACCACTTGCCTGGGCTCTTTCCCTTCATCAGCACCCTCTGTCCCTCTGACTGCAGGGCAGAGCCAAGAACCACATCAGCCTTCTTCCTGTCCCTGATCCATATTTCCCACCACCAAGCTTTTGTTCAGGCGGTGCATTCCTCCTGAGAGACCATCACCTCTGCACCCATAGCTAATGCTCCTTCTACCTTGGCCCCTTCCTTCAGCAGATGTGGAGCTGAAGCCCCACCCAGTTCTGAGGTTCTGACTCCTTCTGTCTGCTGCCTCAAGCTCTAGGTGTGACCACCGAGGCAGCCTCTCCCAGAAGGGCTCCCTCCATGCTGGAAGGGCCTCAGAGGCCAGAAGTCCCACCTCAGCTTAGACATGAGACCTCCATTAAGGGCCTTCCAGGGCAGCCATTCCCTTTGGAACAGTCTGGTCATTCAGAAGCTTTTCCTAGAACCTGCCTAATTCTCTCCTGCCTATTTGGGGCAGGGGGCACTAGGGTAGCTCAGCAAAGAGGTAAGAGGGGGGTCAGAAGGAGGAGATGCTATGCCTGGGTGCAGACCCCTCTAGGCCTCCATTCTCCCCTAAGAGAGGGCAGAGCACACAGCAAGGGGCCAGGGGTGGTGCTCGAGGTCAGGGCCCCCCATACTGGGAGAACCTGGGCAATCCCTGCCCTGGCTGGGGTCTAGAAGGAGCTGGAGGGACCTTCCTCACTTATGCCCTGTCTCCTGGGTTCTCAGACTCTTTGATTCCATTTTGTACAGTCCCACCGCCCAGACCTCTAACACCATGATGGGAATACTCACCCCACTTCCTGAGCTCTCCTCTCCTACAAGCTGAATTGAGCCTTGGTCTGTCTGGTCACCCCCTGGAGCACCACTGGCCAAGGGGCCTTCATCTCCAGAGCTCGGGGGCTCGGTTGCAGACACCTTTGGGTGCACCACACCAGAATCCGAGGCCATGGTGGCTCCTACCGTCAAAGGACCATGGGTGGTGGGAGGAAGTGTCACTGCAGGAGCCAAGTGGGTGGGCTCATGTTTGGGGGCAGGCTCTGCCTCAGGCCCCCTTCCAGGCAGAAGTGTAGATCCCTCTCCTGAGATTTCTCGTCCAGCTGGGGGTGCTTCCCCTGGGCTGGTGTGTGTGGGCTCAGCAGGAGCGGCGGTCAAGGTCGTAGGGAGCACAGGCGTCTTCCTGGACATGACGGTCAGGTCCAACAGTGATGTCTCAGACAAGGACCCTGCAGAACAACAGCCAGTCAGCTGCCAGGGAATGCAGAAGGTGGAAGGGAAAGAGCACTACACCTCCCCTCAGAAAGTCAGCCAGAGGAGGCAGCAGGTGCATGGCTGCAGCTGCACATTACCGGGCTGGCTCACGAAAGAACCTGGGGAAAAGTCACCCAGCTTCTTCTCCCAGTCCAAGGGGGATAAAATGTCTGCCCTCAGAAGAGGGAGGGAAGACCTGGCACACCATAAGACCCTATAAAAAAACCTGTCTGTGTCAATGTTTTCAGGGAGGTTAGCCCTCCCTGGAGAGTGGGCTTCCAGTCTGGGTCCAGTCACTTGCTAGTTGTGGAGCTCTGGCCACACCATCTCCCTCTTCTGAGACTCAAGTTTCTTCATCTGTATGCTAGGGAGAATAATCCTCAACCCCCCCCCCCCCCCCCGGCCCAGCTGTGGCCAGTAGAGCACTTTGTGCGTCTCCCAGTGTTCCAGAAACTGGAGGCTTTGTGAGGTGTAATGGTGACTTTCATTATTATTGCTAATAGACTACAAGCGGCTGGAGGGCAGGTCCTGGGTCTTACGATTCAGACCTCCAATGACAGGGAGCTCACTGTCTCCCAAAAGTGGCCCAGTCAGTTGTTGGAAAGGAATGAGCATGAGAAAGTGATCCTCCTCAGCCAAAGTCTGCTGCCCCAGTCCTGACTGGCATTCCGGGTTCTGGATTCTAATTCCAACTACCTCTGAATTCTGAAACCACCCGCTCTGGGGTCAAAAGGCCCTCCCAGGACGCTGCTGTCACCTCTCCAGAGTGTAAGCTCCTGAAGGACAGGCTGGGCCAGCCTCCTGGCTCACAGACGCTCCCAGAACCCTCCCCAGCCTCGCTCGGTCTGAAGGAGAGATGGGCTCACCCTGAGCTCTTCTCTGCTGGGTCTCACCCAGGGCTGGGAATACAGACAGAGACCCTGGACTCCTGGCTCTGTGGCCTGAGGCTAGCCCCTTCCCCTCCCTACACCTCGAATGAGCCTTTGATGAGCCTTGAATGCCTGCGACTAAGTTGGGGAAGCCTGACACCCTCACTTTGGAGTGGAGAAGGGGAAAAGAGACGGCACGCCACCCAGCTCCTGGGGCAACGAGAAACTCACCCGCCCCAGAGCCGGAGAAGGCATCATCATCATCGCCAGAGCTGTCGAGATCCTCTGGCGGGGTGCTTGTCCCCATGGTCTGCTATAAAAAGAGAAGGGGATGTCAGTGGGGAGGTTACACTGGCCAGGGGCCAAAGCTCCTCCCTCCCAGGCAGCCCCAAGGGGAGGGGCAACAGCTGAGGAGGATACACCAGACCGGGGAAAGCCTCGAGCCCAGTCCTGGGGACCCCAGCCCTGGCCAGGACCTTGAGCACCAAGGCACAGGCTGTTCTCACAGAACAGACAGATGTAACTCAAAATCCACTCCCGAAGGGACGAGAAAACTATCCTGGGAGCAGGGGCTTCCTCCCCAGCCCTCAGCCCTCTGAGCACACTTCAGCTTCCTTTGGTGGCCCAGGACAGGGCAGCCTGGGGACCAGCGGGCTCTATCCCATGGGGACCCCACAACTCCCAGAGATGGCCCAGACTCGGCCATATCTAGCAGCCTGCCTGTGAGCTCCAAGCTGGGGGTTCCTTGCCAAAGACACCTTGGCTGGGGAGCCAAGAAAGAGGAAACAAGCCCCCAGTTAGGTGGGCTGAAGGAACATCAGCCAGACATCTTCCCATCGCCCAAGCCAGGCTGAGGCATGAGCCAAGCAGACCGGGTGCCGAGGGAGAGCCGGAGGTCACCAGCCCAGGAGCTGGCCTGACTCTGAGCACCTTGGTTATTTCATCTGTAAAATGGGGTTGAGCCTTAACACTTCCCATCCCAGGGCTATGCCCATCGCTACCAGGTGGATTTCAGAGGCTACAAGTGCCAGCCATGGGCTTCTTCTCCCTCAGCCGAGTCCTGCCCTCCCCAAACCCAGACCCCCACTGTAGAGCTGCAAGGGTCCCCAGAGGCCAACAGGTCCAACCCAGCCATTCTAAAGAGCAGGCAGACAAAGCTCAGCCTTCCCCAGGCTCACCCAGGCAGAGCTGGGATTTGAACCTGGGTTCTTTGATGACCGGGGCACTCATGACCCACCTACCAGGCCCCTTGCCAGCCAGAGTCTGAGAGAGTCGCCTGCAGCCCCAACCTCAGAACCAGGCTATTCCTAGGTCATTTTCCTGGGCCCTCCCCTGCCCTTCGTGGGGGGGGGGGGAACCTAGGGATTACACCCCCACCCCACCCCCAGCCAAAGACCAAGGACCAGGAAAAGGCAATATAGGAACCACATGAGAGTGATGCTGCCCAGCCCAGTTCTGCCTTTCAGGCCCCAACTCTGCCCTTCAAGCCCAGCAACTCTGGACAAGTCCCTTCCCTCTGTGTCCTCCCTCATCTCCAACACTTTCCTACTGCTTTACAAAGGAGACTGAGAGCCAGAGACTTAGGTCTGGAAAGGGAGCTGACCACAGCCAGCCAAAGCCTCTCTTTTCCCACTGAGGAAGCTGAGAATCAGAGGGAGCTGCCTTGTGGAGGACAAGTGGAAGTCAGGGGCTGTCAGAATTCCAACCAGGGACCCTCCCGCTGCAGCCCAGACCCCTCAGGGAGGCCAAAGGAGACCCCTTCTGTGTTGGCCTGCTTCAGCTCTGATGTTCTCATTCTGGGAGGGTCAGAGTGGGGGCTGGCAAGGCACAGGCCTGGCCCAGACTCTATGCCTGGGTCTGGCCATCACCAGAGCTCCCTGGTGCCTCTGCCGTTGGCCAGGCTCCCCTACTCCCTGCCCAGGGGCCCTGGGCAGCCTGGGCTGTGAGCTGAGCTGTAGGCCAGGGGTGGGGCTGGGAAAGAGAAGCCTGCTGGGAGTCCAGATCAGATGGGCCCAGCCTTAAGTCAGTCAGGGAAAGCTCCCCAGGAGCTGGGGCTGCCTGCCCCTCTGGCGCTCTTCCCCAGCGCTCCCCCCCTGGGAATCTCCCACAAGCAAGCAGAGGCAGGTCTGGAAGCCAAAGCTGGGCTCTGACCCTGGCTTGGCCATGTCTCTCCCCTGCAGACTCCTGAGCTCGCTGCTGTCAAATGGGTGCGGGTCAGAGAAGGCCTGATGGCCCAGATGAGCCTGGAGCCAGACCCTGAAGGCTGGAAAGGACTGAGAGAGGCCTTGGGACTTGGGCTGAGCCAAAGTCGGTGCCATGTCTCGCCAGGCCGGGCTGGACATCATGAAAAACCCATCACAGGGGTGCCTGACTATGCTTCATAGGCCTGGTGGTTCACAGAACACCCTGAGGTTTCCAGCACCCTCTGATTGACCTGCACTTCACATGTGAGCACAGAGGCACCTGTGGGAGGTCCTGCTGAGCCTCATCAGCCTGGGGGCACAAGTTCTTGGGATTGTAGAAAGAGTCCCAGAGACTGGGCCTTTTGAGCCTCCATTTGCCCCTCTGTAAAATGGGTCCTTCTGATACTGCTTGCCTCTGAAGAAACACAGGCTCTGGAGCCAGAGGCCCACATTTGAATCCTGCCTCTGACGCTTGCTGCCTGGGAGAACCTTGAGCAAGCACTTCCTTCACCTCTCTGATGGCTTCCTCAGTTTCCTCACCTGTAAAATGAACGTGTTTGTGGCGTCCAGGTCCCTGATGAGGGAGAAGCTGCCCGACGTTGGGCGAGATGCCAGCCCCTTTCCTGCCCTCCCTGCTGTCCCAGGCCCCAGACATAGACAGAACTCCAGAGCCAGCGGAGGGCCTCTCCGGTTTCCCCACAAGCAGAGGGGGCTACTGCTAAGACTGGCTGCCAAGGCCTATGGTCCAGAGTGTCCACACTCTGCTGGCCAGGGCATTTAGCCTGGATGGTCCTGGAAGCCAGGCAGAACTTCAGCCCAGAGCACCACCATGGCTCAGGGGAGGTGTGCCTCACTCACTGAGTCTGAGGCCCTGGGTGATAGGTGAGGTTGGCCCAGGGGCTGGAGGAGAGCAGGCCTGGACCCACAGCACTGTCCCACTGTGGGAAAGGGCCCTCACATGAAGTAGATGGGAGCCCTTCATGCATCTCTGCTCAGCATCAAGGAAAGCCCTTGGAATGATCTCAGCCCCACAGGGCAGCAGAACCATCTTACTGATAAGGGAGGGAGCTCAGGGGGTCACAGAGAGCAAGCACCAGATTCCCTCTCAGGAAAGAGAGAGAGTCAGGTGCATTCCAGCCCATCTCTCAGCCCAGCCTCCCTGGGGTCCCCTCCCAGGATTGATTGCAGCTTGGAAGGAGGCAGCTACTCAGGGAGAGAAAGCAGGAGCCAGAGCCAGAGGAACCTGTCTCTCCCTCCCTCCCAGCTCAACCCCGGCTTAGCAGACAGAATGTGGGCAGCAGGGTCCCTGGCAAAGGCCACCAGGGCAGCGGGCAAGGACTGGGGCTTCCAGAGGGTCAGACTCAGAAGCCAGGCTGATTTAGGAACACGATTCCTGAGGACGCCCTGGGCCCCCATTTCTCATTCACACTAAAGAGCCAGGAGCAGCCCAGCAGAGGCCCGACTAGACGCTAGGCTACTGACCCTGCTAGTGTTTGTCAGCCTCCAGGCTCTCCAAGGAGGCCTGTAGTCACTGTAGAGAGGAGCAGTCAGTCCTGGCAGCTTCTTGGAGCCTCCAGGACATGCTGGGGCCCCCAGAGGACATGCAGGGTTTCAGGCCTGTCTTTGGGCCAGAAACAAATGGCTCCCACAGCTTTCCCAGCTCTAGCCTGGGAGCAACACCTCCAAAGATGGGCTGGGGGTGGGAAGCACAGGCCTGTCACAGGAAGGAGGGGAGCCCAGAGGCAGAGAAGAAAGCGCATAGGAAGTCACTGAACTGGCGTAAATGGACAGGAGGGGAAGGAGAGCACCAGGAGCTAGGGCATGGTAGTGAAAGACATTGGGAAGCAGCCTTGAATGCCAGGGTCAGAAGCCTAAGCTTGATTTGCTGGGCAATGGGGAGTCACTAACTGTTTCTGAGTGAGGGACCAGCATGATCACGGGATGTCTTTGGGAGGCTCTGACTGCACAGGAGAGAGGCCAGAAGGGAAGGGAGGAGAAAGGCTGGGCTCTGGGAGAGATGTGCCCCCGCCTGCCCCTGAGGCTCGAGAAACAGGTCCAGAACACGGCTGCCACCAAGCTCTCCGCAAGGACCCGGCCCCTCACTGACCCACACCAGAGGGGTGGGCCGCCCCTGGAGACCAAGCCTTCACAGTGGAGCCATGTGGCTGGGAACGCCATGGAGAGTCAGAGAAGCTGGACAGAAGGGACAGAGAGCTGGGCCTGGGTTTAGAAAGACCTGGCTCAAATCCTGCCTCAGACACTGGCTGACACTAGCTGTGTGATCTTGGACAAGTCCCTTGACCATTCTCTACCTCAGTTTCCTTCTCCATAAAATGAAGCAGGTGGGATCAGTGGCCTAACAGCCCTGACCTGAAGGGGCTTCTGTTCCAGCCAGGGTGGCTTCCTGGAGGAGGGAGCCCAAGGAGCCAGGAGCGGGAGCCTCACTGAACAGGGAGGCTGAGATGGGTGGCGTAATGGGAGCCTGGGCTCTTGTGGGTGGAAGTCATCTGAGAAATGAGTCAGGACCCTGGGGGGCAGGGCTGGGGTGAATGAGGTGCCTGTGGAGAGGAAACAGGTTAGACAAGCGTCTTTCATAACCCTCTCCAAGCCAGGGAACTGACCCACATTGGAGCAGCTGCTATGCCAAACCCGTCTGCCTGGTGGCTGCCTGGGCACATGCAGCTCTCCAAAGTCCCTGCCCAGAACCCCCAACGAAGAAGCAGCCCTGTCACTCCAGGTTCAGCTCAGGGCCCCCCTCCCCAAGAGGGCAGCCTTCCTCGATGCCCCCTCCCACCCAAAGAAGTTCTCCCTGTGCCCCCATCATGCCCTACCTTGGTAGATTTTAGCTGGGCACATGTAATCAACCCTTTCTCCACCAGGCTGCAACAGGGCCCAGGCCAGGGTGAGGGGTAGTATTCTCAGCCCCCCACCCAGCACACTGGAGGTACTAATGGTATTACAACAAGGGGGTCTGGGCTGATTGTCCACAGACCTCCCAGGAATGAGCAGGGACGGCTGTCTTCCCCTCCCTGGGCAGGCACAAGGCAGGGATGCCCAGAGCCCAGCCTTTGTCCACAAGCCTCAGTCTACAAAGAAGAAAGCAGAGGCCCAGAGAGGGTAGTGGACTTGCCCAAAATCGGACAGTTCGGCTGACAGCCCTCAGCTTGGCATTGCTGCCAAGACACGGAGTCTACAAAGCAGAGAAGCCTGGACAGGAAGCGGCCCTGCTTGGGAGGCTGTGACCCAGGCCCTTCATTGTACAGGTGAAAAAGCGCAGGCCAGGGAAAGGAAGGCACTGACCAGTGTCACATAGGGGCAAAGCCGGGTCCAGTCCCTGGAGCAGAACCACGTGTGCCTGCAGGCACACTCACTGCCTGCTCAGGGAAGATTCCTGGAGACCCAGCCCTGGGGCACAGAGGGCCCCCACGAATGCCTGGCAGGCACAAGGACACATGCAGACCCCCAGGGAGAAGCCCTCCCCTTGCCCTTAATCCCAGTGAGGTGGCTTGGCGGTGCTATGCATGCCCTGCCCGCTGCCTCTTGGTCCCAAAGCCAAAGGGAGCCTCCCCATCACTCTTTCATGCTCTCTTCCCACATCTTGGGGAAGGAGTTCGGAAGGAAAGCATTCTGGACAAAGGGTCATGCTTCAGCCAGGGAGGGCCCTTGATCTGGGCTCAGAGGCTCTGGGGTCACACTGGGCCGATTCAGCGGCCCCTGAGCCTCACTGCTCAAAAGCACCTGCCGCCCTGGGAGTCAGGCTTCAGCCTCTGGCCAGGGATGGAGGTTCCGTGTTGGAGAGGGCTTTCTCTAAGATCAGGGAGTAGTCCAAGGCCCAGTCCTCCCTAGGGGAAAGAAGGGCAGCGATCTGCTGGGGAGAGGCACATGAAGGAGTGCCCGAAAACCCCAGAGTCTCAGCCCCAACCTAGAGCAAAGCTGAAGACTGGGCCATCCACAGCAAGAACAGGGATGAAGCTCCTTCGCTCCTCTCACTAGACAAGTGGGGGGAGTGGGGGGGGGCAGAGATGTCAGATACACAGACGTCCCTGGTCACTCGCGGCTGATTTTGCTTCACTTTTTCTTAAGTCACAGGAGGGTGAGGAGAGGAGCACCAGCACAATGGAAGGGCCTTAAAGGATCATGGGAAATGCTGGCAGAGGCCACCCAGACCCTGCCCCTGAGCCTCTCTGGCACACAAAAGGCCGCCCACCTGGCCAGAAGCTTCTGGCAAAACTTTGCCTTTTAAAATTGACCTAATTAGCCCACACTCTCCCAACCCAGAGGCCAATCCTGCTCCTCTATAAGAAATTCCTGGCCCCGTGGCTGCTCTGGGCTGGTTCCCATCCCTAAATCCTCCATCATGAAATGGCTGAAATGAGCTTGGAGCCCCCACCGGCGACAGGAATCCAGAATAAGGACAGGGCTGCACCATTCCTGAATGTACTCCACAGTCCGCCCATAATTCAGTCTGTTTAAGCCTGGAATTCTCCCGGTCAAAATTGGCCCATCGGGCAACAGCATTTATAATGTACCCAGCTCTGGGCTGAGCACCTTCAGCGTTAGGTCTCAAATCCCTGTGATCTTGGCTGAGTTTCCTCCTTGCTCAGTCTCAGCTTCCCCTCTAAAGTAGGGGGCTGAATTCGAGGGCCCTCCTGAACCTCCACCAGCTCTCTCTACACCCCTGGACACTGTCCTTTAGGCTTGCCATTCTCAGTAACTGTCCTTCAGGAAGAAGGCGGGCCGGCTCAAGTGCACGGTCAGACTGCTGAGCACATGCCTCCCTATCAGAGAAACGTGGCTGCCCTTGCCCTGCCTGCAGCAGGAATGCCCACTAAGTGGCCCTTTGGGGCCCAGCCCCAAGGCCACCATTGCAACACTCGGGCTCAGAGCACTGAATGTCTTCCAACAGCTGGCTGCGGGCAGCATGGTTCACCCCTTCCCCCAGCTGCTCCCTCATGGCCCTGGGCAGCCTTCTCTAGGTGTTCTGGGGGGCACCCTCGGGGACCAAGCCAGGTGTTCCCTTTGAGGACCTACCTGCAAATCAACCCTAACACTAGTGAGGAGAGAAGCAGAGACTCCAGGGAAAGACCCAGACTCAGAGAGTCTGGGTGGGGCAGACAAAGCCAGGAGCAGAATTCAGAGGGGGCAGAGCTGAGAGGGAGCTGCAGGGGCCCCTCCTTTCAGTTTAAAGATGAGGAAATTCAGGCCTAGTCAGGGAATGGAGTTTGCCTGGGGTCACACACCCAGGACCAGGGCAAGGCCTCCAGACTCCTGTCCAGTATGCCCCACTGTCAAGAGGATAGGTTCCACCATGGAAGGCACATGCTCCCTGGGCGCTAGCCAGGACAGCTCTGGAGGCCCATTGGTATTAGCAACTGAGAAATCCCTACCCTACAGCTGCCGCCCTTCCTTGCTGGCCAATGCCCTGCCCTCTCTCAAAGCTGCTGAGCAACAAGTGAGAAACTGTCTCTGAGAACTTGGGGCCCACTGGCCCAAAGGAGCTTCCAAGCAGGGCCAGCCACTCAGCCGACCATCCCTGCACCCACCTGCCCATGGCCAGCGGGCATCACCATCTCGCGTCCTGGCAGACCCACCCCTTTATCAGCTTCCTTTCCTCCCACTGAGAATCCAAGACAAGCTGTAGCGTGCCCAGGCTGGGTGTGGCTGCAGCAGGGAAGGGCAGGGCAAGGTGGGGTGGGGGGGAACCCAGTGGTGAGGAGCAGGGGAGCACCGAAGTGGGCCCTGAGTCCTCCCACAAGGGGCCTTTCTGAAGGGAGCAAGAGTTGGGGTGCTGGGAGCCAGAGCGGTATCTGCCTGGGGCAGATGAGAGCGCAGAGCTCAGAGTGCCAAGGCAAAGGTGGCACAAGGGGGCATGCCCCCTCGCACAGAGAGACCTGGCTCCACCCTGGCTCTGACCAGGATCACACCTAGGCACATGACCCTTGTCAACAAGCCAATGTTATTCGAACTGACTTAGCCCATCTTCCCAGCCGACTGGGAGGGGGCACCTTCAAGGGTCCTGAGGAATAAGAGTGGGGTTGGGGGGCAAGAAACAGTTACTCCATCTTCACAGAGCTTTCCTCCTGAGAGGCTGTGGACAGGAAGCTGCGGGAACCCAGGCAAAATCACACACACTCACTCACACACACACACACACACATGCACTCACACACATGCACACAAATGTACAGGCACACACACAGGTACATACACTCACACACGCACACACTCATACTCGTGGACAGTCACAAGTCTCAGTTTCAGAGCTGGGGAAGATCAGAACCAGAGGGGTCCTCCAAGGCCGCAAAGCCACCACCCTCCTTCTATAGGTGAGCAAAGTGAGGACCAGGAAAGGGAGCTCAAGGAGCTGGCTTTCTGACCCCCCCAGTCCTGAGCCTAATAAAAGGGTGTGGGGTCTCTGACCCCTGGAAGCTCTTCATGCCCCCCAGAGATGGGGAAGAGGCCTCTGCTCTCCCACCTACCTCCCCCATCCAGCCCTGGCTGGCCATCATCCCAGGGAAGGAGGGGAGGGGAGACCGAGCCTAATTCTTCCTGAGATATTGGTGACCCACTGAGGCTGTTCCCAAGGACCCTCCCTGGCAGGGGCTTCCACTGAGCCCCCCAGGTCCAGGGAGAGGACCCAACCCTGGGTGGAGGGCAGAAGGAAGAGGCTGCACAAGTCAGGACTCGTCCCTGAGCCAGGCACTGGGGAGCCAGCTCCAGGATAACGGGCAGGCAGGCGGGGGAGGACCAGTTCCTCGGCTTGCCTTTCACCTGGGCGTGGGTGGGCACACTAGCCCTGCCCAGATTCCTGCTTTTCCACCCCAGCCTCCAAGGCCATCCTTGGGGCAGGGGAAAGTGAGCCAGCCCTGCTCCGGCCCCTGCCCCGGGTGGCACCGTCCAGTGACCATGTCTCTCGGCCGGGAGGCAGCAGCCTGTGGCCAGGTAGTCCTGTTTCTTCTCCCCTCCTCCCCATCCCCTGGGCCAGGCCCTCCTCCTGGGGCCTCCTCCTCCTCCTCCTCCTCAATATCCCAGAGCTTGAGGCAATGCCCCCAAGATGCAGGAGCTGCTTCTGTTGTGCAGCTGACTCTGTGACCCCACTGAGGGTTTTCTTGGCAAAGACACTGGAGCACTTTGCTATTTTCTTCTTTATTTTACATATGAGGAAACTGAGGCAAACAGAGCTAAGTGACTTGTCCAGGGTCACACAGCTAGTGAGTGTCAGAGGCCGTATTTGAACTCATAAACATATAGATCCCTCCATCCGCTGTGGCGCCACCTAGCTGCCCACCTTCTGGGCCTCCTGTACAAGGAATCCAGGACAAATTTTTCCAAACTGCCCCAGTTTCCACCTCAGTGATACTCTGTAGGTTGAGGGAGGGGGAGCAGCCTCCCTGAGAACATTCCCCTTAGCAATGTTTGCCACTAAAAAAAAAAAAAATCTAAAGTCTGACTTCCCTACTTGCATAGGAGAGGCGGGGGACTTTGGGTGTGTAATGCTGCATACACTGCAGGACATGTGTCCATCGCTTTGGCAGGGACACACATCTTCACATTTAGGAAGCCCTGGAAGGAGCCAACTCAACCCACTGGCTTCCTGAAAGCCCCTTCTGCCCCCAGGCTGAAACACCCCTTGTCCTGGCTTCTTAATGACCACAGGTGTGGACGCTCCCTAGGAATTCACAGGCTTCCCTGAGCCTCAGTGTCTTCCCCTGTGAAATGGGACCTGCTGACTCCTTGGCTCCCTTACGAGGTTTCTGGGGGAGGTGCTCTGTAAACCTGACCTGGGACTTCCAGCCTCCCTCCCAATTCCCAGGACACAGTCCTTGCCCCTTCCCTGAGGGGTTCCAGGCTCCTAAACTGCCCCTGCCTCCAAGCAGCCTCCCTGGAGCTCCTGCTGAAAAGGAGCTTGGAGATCAGGGAGTCCAATCCCCCTCCTCCTTATCTTACAGATGGGGAAAACTGAGGGCAAGGAGCCCATCCCTGGCTGCGTCCACCACAACATCGACAGTGTCTGTGTCTGGAGGTAGAAACGACCTGAGCTCCCCCCTCGGGCCAGGCTTGCCTTCAGGAAGGACCCGCTCACCTTCCCCTCTTGCTCTCTGCCAGCTAAGCAGGAACAGAGATTCGGAGGTAAAGCTGTTCATCCAAGGTAATGGTGCCAGAGGCAGGATTTGAACCCAGTTCTCCCACCACAGAATCCCATTCTGTGGCGCTGGCAGCCCAAAGCCGGGTCTTCTCTCCACACTGGGAGTCTGCGCTGCCCCAGGGGAGCAGGAAGGACCCAGGGGAGGGGGTCCCAGCCCCAGCCAGAGAGCAGCAAAGTCCAGCCTACAAACAAGACCTCCAGCCATAGGTGGCCAGGGACGGGTCATTTCAGTTATTTCAAGGACAAGTTTCATCAGTGTGCAAGGGACGGGTCATTTCAGTTATTTCAAGGACAAGTTTCATCAGTGTGCAACACCCTTCACTGAAAAGATTGCAGCTCCTAAGACCATCAGTCTCTGATGCCCCTCTCGGCATCACTAAAGGGCAGATCTGCCTGTTTCCCCATCCATAAACAGGTAGGGGGAGTCACCAGCCAGGTTCTAAAGCTCTTCTGACTCATCCTGGGGTGCTTAGGGGTGGGCTCCTGGCAGGCGCAGCTTGGACCTAGCTCTTTGAACGTCGAGCAGATGGAAGCCTGGATGGGCAAAGCCAACCCGCCATGGGCACTCCCCCACTGGAGAAGCCTGGGACTGGCCACAGAGGAGCCCAAGGATCCCACACCCCGTGCTCCAGCCCGTCTGGGCCTCAGCTTCCCCAGGAAGAGTTATCATTGATCTAGGTCTAAGACCAGCAGGCTGTGCCAATGACTCTTAAAGGTCTGCCCCTAGTCTCAAGGTCCCTCCTCGCCCTGACACCTTGCACATTTTGAGCGCCTTCTCTCCCCCGCCCACCAACCAGCCATGACCATGGTCGGTCAGTCAATCCATAAGCCTGGTTAAGCCCTCATTATGCCCTGGGGATACAGAGAGGGGCAGAGCCTGGGTCCCTGCCCTCAGGAGGCTCACATTGGAATGGCTCTGAGGTGGCCCAGTGCCCAGCCAGCCTGCCTACCCCCTCTTGGCTGCTGGTCTTTGCCTCTGCCCACCCACCAGGCTCAGCAGAAAGTGGGGCAAAAGTGAATGACCAGCAGCCAGCCCTTGGGAGAGAAGCAGGCAGAGCAAACAGAGGAGCCCCCCCAGAGAGGCCTGTGGGCAGGCACCTGCCACTTTTCAGACTGGACCTGAAGACCAGCTGCAGTGCCCTCCCCTGGAGGCCTTGGGAAGGAAGCCCCCTCCCCTGCAGGCCTCAGTTTCCTCCTGGGTATAGAAGAGACAGCTTGCCAACATGCCCTTGCCCTCCACGAGCTCCGGGTCTAGGGTTCCATCAACCGGAGGGAGCCAGACCCACTGGACATCGATGATGTGCACACACGTACATATGTGTGCACACACATGTATACACACACGTGCACACACAGCCCATTTGCTCCTGCTGGGTCCTCCAGTTCCCTGGAGGGAAAGCCCATCCACACTCCCAAGGGGGTCAGTGCGGCCTTCACAGACCTGGGTGTTTCTCTAGCACAGGCAGGATGTTGACGCATCAGCCTCTCGGTCCAATGACTCCAGTTCACAGAAGGGGAAATGAGGCCCAGACAGGGAAGGAAGGGCCTTTGGAGGTCACACAGGTAAGCCAGGGGAAGCTCCAGGATTGGAGCAGGGCTGGCCCTGCAGCCCACACCCCGGGGATGCCCTAAAGGCGAGGTCTTCCCCTCTTCTCCTCCCTCCCTCTCCCAGACCAGGCCAGCAGACCAGACGCCATCTTGACACTGGCATAGGAAAGAGGCAGGACCTTGGCTCGACCTTAGCTCTGGAGACCTAGACCCTGCCCGGCACCCAGCCCTGGGCTCTGCAGGTGCCCCCATCCCCACCCCAGCCAAGCTTCCTTGGAGGATGGACTGGACAGCCATTGACTACCAGACTGGCCCAAAGGGAGACTGGGGAGAAGGCCACCCCAGGCTGGCTCTGCAGGAGCCCCCGAGGAGAGGCCTGGGAGGGGCCCTTCCTTAGTCACCATGGGCACACCTACAGAGGGAGTTCTCTCCCTACAATGAAACCTCAGGGTGACGTCAGCCCCCAAAACAGCCTGGGAGGGGAGCTGAGCTGGCTCCAGGTACTCGACTCACCCCCACATCCGCTCAGTGCTCCCCCCAGAGAAATCACCCAGGCCCTTTCAACGGATCTGGAGCTGTCTCATGAATGCCTACCCCTGGTGTCCAGCACACACTCATCTCTACTGGACAAACAAGGCCAAGGCCAAAGGATGGGAGCTGGAGCGGCCAGTGCTCCCACTTTACAGGGTCCCAGGGAGGGGAAGGGGCTTCCACCAGCTCCCACAGGAGGTAACAGGAAAGCAGGATCCAAACCCAGGCCTGGGCTCACTCCCCACTTTGCAGACAGAGGGGCCCAGCCCCAGCATCCAGAGGTGACAGCATCCTGGGATCCCTCCCTTGCGGTCAGCCACAGACATAGGCTGGCAACATCCACCAACCCCTGTCTTTTCTCAGCCATTCCTCATATTATCCAGTCCATGCCCCTCATTTACAGTGGAGAAGGACTTTGAGCCAGGCAAACAGCAGAGACAGGATTCAAACCCAGACTCTTGGTCAGGGCCTTCTCCAGTAGTAGCCTGGGATGTAAGGCACAGTGCCTAGGGGTTGGGGGATGCTCCTGGACACCTGAGAGGGGACACTGGAGAGAAGCAGCTGGCCTCCTCCCTGCTCTGTGAGCCTGAGGGAGTCCTGCCTCCCAGGCAGAAGGGGACCTTCCCCAGGGCAGAGGCCACTTGCACTTCCTCCTGGCCATGGCTCTGAGTGGGGGGGGAAGGGACTGGGAGTTATAGAGCCAGAGCCCAGATACTTATGGAAAGAGTAAATGGCTGGGGAGGAAGAGGAGGGGGGGAGGAGGGAGAGAGGAGAGGAGGGGGAGGAGGAGAGAAAGGGGGGAGGCTCGAGGACTACTTGGGAGCAGAAGGCATAAGCCACCTCCCCTCACCTTCCCCTCTGCCCTGGCTCCTTCCCTACAGCCCTAGGGGCTCAGACAAGGATGAACCAGGGCTGGTGCCCCTGGCACTGCTGGTCTCCAGGATGCCCACTGTGGGGTGAGCTATGTCAGCCAGACCCGGGAGGGCTTCAGTGAGGCCAAATGCCACCTGCCTGCTAGGGCCGGGTGCAGGCATCCTAGAACAAGATGGGCATAAGGTCATCACGGTCACTAGGGACAGTCTCTCCCTTCCTCCATTTACACTTTTCATTTCAAAGGCCTCAGGAATTAATCCTGGCTGTGGGACCTTCTCTGGGCCTCTGTAAAATGAGAGGGTTTTTAGTACCAGGGTCTGGGGGCAGCTCCAGCTATCCACCCATGAGGGTACAGGTCTATAGTGACCAGAAGCCTGGGGCCATCACGTCCCATCTCAGCATTTTCTGTCCCAGGCCCACAGGAAGTGACAGAGACAAGCTGGGGCGGCTCTTTCACTGGGCCAGAGCGAGCCTAGAGCAGGGCTCGGAGAAGCTAGCCATGGACAGAGAGCCCAGGGCAGGCTGGCCAGAGTGGACCCTAGGAGCACCTCCGGGAAATCTCCTCCTGCAGGGAAGGGGCTGGCTTTGATCCCTGGGCTGAGGACCCCAAATCAATGTCTCCTATCTTTTATCCTCTCACGCCCCAAACCCAGACCTGCCACCTTTGCCCTCCTATGGCCCCAAGGCCTGGGGTTTGGCTGCCCAACAATGGGGGACAGATAGTGGAGCCCTAAGAATTACTCAATCAAATTACTCAATATTTACTGAGCTCCTGGGGTCAGAGGAGGGAGGCAAAATCCCAGAAAGTTAGAGCTGGATGAGACATGAGGACTCCCAAGTCCAGGCCCCTCACTGGCCTCAGGAGGAGGATGGACAGAACAGAGTCCAAGGGAAGGGACTTTCCCAAGGTCACGAAGGCAGGGACTGGATTCAAGTCCTGCTCACACCTCTGATGGCTAGTGCAAGTCTCAGAGAAGTTTGGGACACCACCCCCACCGCCAGGCAGGGCCAGGCAGAGGTGTGTTCCAGCCCAGAACAGGGCAGGAGGACCTGTTTGTCCTTGGGGCATCAGCCCAACAGCCCGCCTTCAAGCTTCCCTCATGGCTCAGGGCTAGGGAGACCAGATCTCTCTCACGTCCATCACATTCTGGTCCAAGCGGACCTTAGTCACTGCTGACCTTGTCCTGCCTTCCCGTACCCCACCTCCTTGTGCTTGCTTACTCAGGGCCACATGCCAGAGATGCTCCCCTTCTCCCAGGTGCACCTTCCTCATATCCCTCACCCTTAGACCCTTAAACTGAAAGTTTCCTGGAGGGGTCTACATGTTCCCCATAGACTCTATGAAGGAAACGCAGGCTGCGCATCCCAGCAAAAACTGGGCCAGGGGCCTGGGGATGTCTGGCCTGGAAAGGCCCTTGGGGACCAATGGATCCAACCTCTGTAGGGCAGATGGGGAAACAGAGCCAGGGAGTAGAAAGGACTTCTTCACACCGTACACCGTGCAGGCAATGGGCTCCCACCTGCCCTCACCCTGGCCTACTCCCATGGTACCACCAGACCACTCCCCCAGTACACACAGCCCCACTTCCTTCCCTGTGGCCCACACCTGGGTGAGTCACCCCCAGGAAGGAGGAAAGGGCAAACCCCTAGAATTAGGCAGCCAGTAAGGCCCTAACAGAGAGAACCCAGGAGGGGGAGGGGATGGAAACAGAGACAGGAGGCAGATGTGGGGAGGCACCAGCAGCAGCATCCGGAGCTACTGAGATGATCCAGCTGGCCCTGGGGGGGGCCGGGGTCTCATCTCCAGGCCAGGGCTGGAGGGGCTCTCCATTTCATCTGAGGCCCAGGGAGGCAAAGGGAGCCAGGACTCCATGATTGCAGCAGCATTTGAACCCTGGTCTGAACTTCAAATCTCTGAAACCTCTCTGTGGTGTCCAGTGAGGCCTGGCTCCCTCCCCATTCCCTGCCCCCCCCCCCCACACCTGCTCTTCCTTCTCTCCATCATCTTCCCAAGCCCTGCCTTGGGTGGGGCCCCAGGGTGGGCGCTGGGCCTGCCCTCAAGGAGACTCTAGCTCCTTCAGACGGGTCACAATATGGCTGTCCCAGCCAGGAGAGCCTCATATGCCAGCACCGCTCCCTTCCCTGATGGGTGGGGGCAGAGGGAGCTCCTGGGGAGCAGGGGCTGCGGCTTCTCCTGGCCCCCTAGCATCTGTCCCCATCCTCAAGAGGCAGAAAGCTGGACCTGCGGTCAGTGAGAGCTGGGTTCAAATTGTGTCTCAGACTCTCACTGAGTGACTCTGAGCCAGTCACAGGATCACAGAAGGACCTCAAGGAAACACTGTCATCTTGAGGAGACAGGCCAGAAGGACAAGCTGTCCACGCTACCCAGGCAGGATGTACCAGAGCGTCCAGAAGGCCCGCCTTCCCCCTGGCAGGCGTCAAAGTAAGTCTGGGTGGCCACTAGTCAAGTGTGTGGAGGATCTGAACCCAGGCTTCCTCACTCCAAAGTCAGAACCCCTCTGACTACAACACAATGCCTCCAGTCTCAGCCTCAGTTCTTCCCCTCTGCCCCCACCTGGATAATGGGCAGAACAATGACATTCGCAAGAATGGCTGCCAGGCACTTTGTGAACCTTGGAGGTCACAAAACACAGTCATCATTGTCATGGAGACAAAAGCCATGTCAGAGGGGAGAGGCCTAGCTCGGCACCCCAGCCCTGCTCATCAGCAGCCGGGCAACCTCGGGCACTCAGCCTCCTCTTCCGGACAAAGGCAATGAGGCCAGGGCTGCGGCCAGAGGGGAAGGGGCAGACGGCAGAGACCTCTGTGCAGTCACTGTCCCGCTGGTCTGTGCTGCCCCTCTGACTCTGGGGCTCCCACCGAGCCCTCTATGTACCAGTCAGTCAAACCATAAACATCTGCTAAGCACCTACTCCAGGCCAGGGTAAGAAAGGACTGTAAATCATCTGTAGTCTTGTTAGTAGGGAAGAAAGCGGAAGACAGAATGAGGAGAGGATTTTACACTGGGTGGCAGGCCAAGTCTACCCCCCCAGCCCAGCTCAGGAACCCGGGCCGAGCTGACAAGAGCCGAGAGTGCCAGCTTGGTGTGACCCAGGACGTCCATGCCCAGCCTCCCTCAATGCCACCTCGACCCAGCCAGGTGTCTGCCCTGCCCTCCCAACCCCCCATTCCAGCCCCAACCTCGATTTCTTGGAGCAAGGCCCAAGCAGATGTGACCAGGAAACCAGTGCATGAAAGATCCAGGGTCTCTGCCTCTATTTATAGAGCTTCTCCCAAGACCCCCAGATGGACCACAAACAGTCAAGACAGGAAGCAGGAAATCATTACCATTGGGAGAAACCAAGACTTTCCCTTTCAGTGGTCAAAGTGTTCAGAAGCCGGCCAGCAGGCATCCCCAAGACAGAGGGGGCCAAGGCCCAGGTCATCCCAGCCAGGCCCCAGGAGTCGCCTCTTACCCCAGCAAGGAGCCCCTGCCCCCACCTCCTGGGTTCTGCTCCCAAGCCCAGCCCCAGGGTCCAGCCTCCATCCCAGCCAGACCCCAAGGTCCAGCCTCCATCCCAGCCAGCCCCCGGGGGCAAACCTCCATCCCCATCCCCCAGACCCAGGCAGGAAGGAGAAGGAGGTGGGCACAGCGGCAGGAGTCTCCCCAGTTGTTAACATCTGCTGGAAATTACTTGAAATTGTGCGCATGCTTTGGGTTTGATTGTGGAGGCATTGTTTGCGCAGGAGAGTGTGAGCTTCAGGAGGGCAGGAAGGAGCTGGCCCCTGGCCCAGCACTTGGCTCACGGACAGCATCAGTTCAATGATTGTTGACCACCTTTGAATTAGCTTGTGAGTGAGAGAAGAGAAGACAGTAAGTACCAGGGCTGACAATCCACCGCAGGCACTCCGTATCTCTGTGACTGACATTTAAGGGGGAGAGGACATAGCTTTGAATCCTCAGGACCTTGGGGAGCTCCTTTACCTGCCGCCCCTCCCCCAGGGCTGGGGGGCAGGAATGTGACCCAAATCCAGCCCTCCAGTTCCAAACCCCAGATTTTGCCACAGCCGGCCCTCTAGATACCCAGCACGGATCTTCTAACCCTTGCCAGCCTTATCTCCTCATGAATTAGATCTGCTCTGACCGGGTGGCTACCTGGGATTGCTTTGCTGAGCCCGGGTGTCAGACAGACAGACCGGAGTCTGTCTATACCACAAATCTGGGGGAGAGTACGAGGAGCGGCCCCCTGCAACCAAAGAGCAGGCAGAAAGGGCAGCTTGCACCTGGGTGGTGCTCGCTTCAAGCCTCTTGAGCCTTACTTTACCTGTCTCTCTAACAAACTTGATACAGTTTCCTAAGCCCACAACACAGCTATAGCCTAGCAAACATTGCCAACCCAATTAGGGGAAAGCCAGGCCAAGGTCTGGCATTCTGGGGCTAAAACGAGGGGCCCAAGCCCCATTCTCCCCATCAGTCGGATCCCTGGGCAGCCAGAAGACTTGGCTTCCCACTCTGCCCATCACTCACCCACTAGCTGTGTGGCTCTCAGCCAGTCACTGTCTCTCTGGACTGACTCAGTTTCCTCATCTGTAAACTGAGGAGGTGGGACCGCCCCAGCCCTTCGTGCTCTCAGTCTGAGTCAGCGTGGCATCCCCTCCCCCAGCCACAGGTAACGACCAGAGAATGGCCAACCCAATGTGGCTTCCCAGGAAAACCAGAAGCTCGAGCCAAGAGTGACATCATCTCTAGAAAGCAGCGGAAGGCCAGGGAGCCAGCTCCCTTCCCTCCTTCCCCAGGAGCCTCTCCAACCACCCAGGGAAATGTCTCTACTAGTCCCCCATCATTAAGGGAGTAGTTTCTATGCCTCTTTTTTTTTAAAAAAAAAAGGAAAAGGTTATTCTAGACCAATAACTCATCACCAGAAGAACAGAAGACAAGACCAGAAAGGGGGACAGGCAGCCCTCAAACCTGGCCCCAGAGAGAAAGCTATTTCAGACAAACCTGTTTAATTCTCTTGGGGCTGGTTCCAGAAACCATTCAGTGGTCCCTAGTCCTTGCTGTGGGGACCAAGCTAGTTGGAAGGGGAAGAGAGGGAAGGGCAGGGGAAAGGAGCCGAGTCACCAGTAACCCTGGCCCTCTCTGTTGTCTGTGGGTCTACCATCCCTCATCTGGGCTCCTCCTCCAACGTCCAACCTTCAGGGTTCCACATGTACCAGGGCAAGGGGCTAAGTACTACCCCCGCCCCATCCACTCACTCCCTTGGGGCTGGGAAACACCATCCCTTTTAGAGAGAGGAACGCTGACCATGGTGACAGAAATGACCCTGGGCTGCCCAAACTGTTGGAGTCAGAAAGAACCAAATTCAAATCCTACTTCAGACACTGTGTGACCCTGGGTGAGTCACTTAACCCCGCTGGCCTTGGTTTGCTCACCTATAAAATTATCTAGAGGAGGAAATGGCAAACCAGTCCAGTATCTTTGCCAAGAAAACCCCAAGCAGGGTCATGCCAAGTCAGACACAGCTTTAAAACCAAAGCAGCAAAGGGCCACGACACTCAGGTATTCCCTTCCTCCCCCATTCCCTCCCCAGACAATGTGCCAACATGAGAAGGACTAGAAAGGCCAGCGTGTCCGAACCCGACACTTTCCAGATGAAGGAACTACCTCCTATCTCAGGCCAGGCTGGAGCAAGTGCCAGCCAAGACTCGAAGCCCAGTCCTCTGGCTCCTCGGCAATGCTTTTTCCATATTGCCAAGAGAGAGTGTGGTTCTGCAGAGAGAAGGCAGCACTGAGTCCAAGTGATATAAGCTGAAGTCCATCCTCGGACCCTTGTCCGCAGTCACAGACCCCTACGTCCCCTAAAGGTTTGGCTTCAGTGGCAACAACACTCACAGACCTCCCCCCTCCCCACACTACACATACATGCACACACATTCCCAGGGAGATTGGTCACATCCAGTTGGGAGAGCCATTTGCCACAGAGAGGCCCAGGGAGTCTCAGAACTAGCTCATCATACCATGTTTGGCATAAAACCAGGTTACCCTGAAGCCCAGGTGCTACGTCAGTCCTACATACAAGAGGAGCCCAGGTGCCCAGCTAGGGTGCCCCCTGGCCGTGAGGTAGCTCCAGGTGGGGAGAGGCCCAGATGGGGCATCAGGTAGGGCAGGGCAGGGCAGGGCAGGGCAGGATGAGCCCAGCCAGCTGCTGTAGCCAGCAGCCTGGGCCAGTTTAGACAAACTGGCCCCCAGCCAAGCTCCAAGGGCTGGAAGGGAACCCAGACACTTTCTCCCTCTTGGCCAAGACCATTGAAATCTTACTCTTGCTCTAAGATCAGGCACCACAGCTGACTCCTAGAAGCTGTCTGCAGGATGGAGGGCTGGAAGGGCTTCATGGATGGGGACTTGGCAGAGGTCACCCCGAAAAGTGGCCTTCAGGTGGGGGAGGCCTTTTCACCAGGCCCTTCTCATTCCCCATGCTGACACATATCCACCTGCCCCCTGAAGTGCCAGCCTTTCTCACAGCAGTCATCTGCAAGGTGGGCCCAAGGGGGAGGACCCTCCCAAGGGGCCATATTGCCCTATCCCTGATTACTAGGCCAGGGGAGTTGGAGAGAAGTGGTTAGGGACCCTTAATGTGGACAGTGCATCACCCTGGGCATGCAGCCTACAGAGAAAGCTGGAGACTACTGGGAAACCTGCTGCCTACCAGCTACTGGCTTCTTTCAGTGTGGCTACTTCCTGTGGGCCCTCTCTAGGCCTCAGTTTCTCCCATCTGTAAGAGGAGGCTGGGTTCTTAGAGTTTTCATGCTAGAAGCCCCCTGGGGAGGCCTGACTCCAGCTGTGAGTGGCAGGGAAGGAGGGTTCCTGGTCTGCCCTATGCCCAGTGGGTCCACCTGGCGGCCATGTTTACAGGTCCTGCCGAGGGGATTCCAAAGGGCCCCCATTCTGGCCCCGGGGCCTGATGGGCTGGTTGGGGGTGGGGAAGGGTGTTTCGTTGTTAGAACAAAGCCAGGGGAACCCTTCACCCAGGGAGCTATGAATGCTGAAGAAGCAATCCAGTTGGGAAGTTTTTAGCTTTTCCAAGAGCAAAGTCAGAGAGACAGCAGTGAGGCTGGAAGAGGGGCGTGCTTGGGATGGGAAGATGTCGAAGGCAGAAACGACCCCCAGGCACCCTGAGTGGAGCTGGGGCTCCGAAGGCTCACCCGGCAGTTTATAGGGAGGGCCTTCCTCCTCGGCTATCCGTGGCAAAGGGAGGTGGGGGGTGGGGGTGCCCCCAGTGCCCTGGTCCTGCCTCAAAGCCCGGTGTTTCAATGCATGGGAGGAGGTCACCAGTGGGAACTGGGCCCAGCGGGAGACGAGCAGAGCTGTACCCTCATGCCAAGAGCCGCCCCTTTCACTCTATGGGACAGCTACGGCCTTGGGGTTGCTCCCTCCCCCTTCCATCGACTCTCTCCCTCTAGGGCGACCACCCTACCCAAGCCCACCCAGCCACAGTGGAGGAAGGAGGAGTCCGAGGGGCAAGGAGGGGGCCCGCGGGCCGTCTCCTCGAAAACTTCCTGCTGCAGGAAGCAAAGGGAAAGGACGGCCGGGAATGGGACGGTGCGTGTTGGGAGGGGTGGGGGGGGAGAAAGGTTGAACTGGCGCGCAAGGAATCCGATCTGCTCTGGAGGACGCGAGCTCCAAGCCCGGGTCTGGTTTGAATTAGGGCCGGCGCAGGGAGAGAGCGGGGGGAGGGGGGAGCGGAGCGGGATGAGGGCGGGAGGGGTCCCGCGGCGGAGGTGCCCACGGGGGCCCGGGTTGTCCCCATCCCGCGGCCGAGGGGCGCACACGTGCGGCCGTTTAAAATAATTGAATGGGGGGGCAGAGCAGGCGGGGGTGGGGGGAAGACGCAGAGAAGGGGGGGGCCCACGTGTCCCGGGGCACGCGCGCACACACACACACACACACACATACACACACACTCACCGACAGAGCCGGCTGTCCACAGAGCGCCAGGGCGCACAGCCCCAGCAGCGCCGCCGCCACGCCGGGCATGATGCTGGTGCTGCTGCCGCCGCCGGGCTCGGGACCGGGCTGGGGACTGAGCGGGACTGAGCGGGACTGAGAGGGCCGCCGCCTCCGCTGCGCTGGATCGGGAGCTGGGCCGGGGCCGGGGCAAGCTTCGCTGGGCGGGCTCCGGCTACCGCACCCCTGGGTCGGCCGGGTGTGGCTGGGCTGGCAGGGCCGGGGGCTAGCTCGCTAGCCTGGGCGCCGCTGCGGAGCTGGCTTGCCTCCTGGAATTCCTAAGAAAGCCGAGGCGGAACCGTAACTGCCCTCCGAGTTTCTGGCGCTGGAGCTGCCGTCCGGCCTACCTCCCTGCCCGCTCGGGCACGCCCCCTGCCCGCCCCCTCCCCCGACAGGGTCCGACCCTCGGTGGCCCCGCCCCCCTAGCTGGGGCGCAGCCCCTCCTCCCTGAACTTCCGAGGCGGGGCCGGGCTGCCTCACCTGGCCGCCATCCCTCCTGCCTGGGAGCCCAGCGAGCCGAGAGGGGGCGGCCAGGGCTGGGCGGGGGTATCTGACGGGGGTATCACGGGTGGGGCTATGGACTGCAGGGAGAGAGCTGTCCATCCCTCCCTATCCGGGCCCCCTGCCCCAATCCCTAGTTTATTTACTGAGCACCTTATGTGGGCACGAAGGCCCTCTTGCCAGTCTGGGCGAGCCCATGCTCCGCACTCCGGGCACGTACTGTGCTCAGGAGCCTTGGGTGAGAACCACGGCTCCGTCGGACAGACCAAGGGCCCGCAGGATCCGAGCGTTGCACGCAGCTCTTCTAGCCTTTGCACTGTCTGCCTTGCACCCAAGCCAACCAGGTCCGGACCACTAAAGGCGGAGCTGGCGGCCTCTAAGGTGGCTGGGACCCTAGAATCCCAACTCTTAGCTGGCAGATGCTGAAACTGACCCTCCGAGGCTGGGAAAGACCCTCTCCCCATCCCCAAGCTGCTCAGAGACCTCCCGCGGGAGGGGTTCCCCACCCCCAAGCTGCTCAGAAAACTCCCCTGGAGGGGTCCCCACAGCTCACCAGGAGCCCAGGTGCACTAAGACCTGTCCCCTTCCAGGCCTGCCTCTCTTTGGGGCACAATAGCCTCCACCTTCTACAAAGCTGAAAGTAAAAAGGTCCAAGCTCCCTTTCTGTCCCCTCACCCCACCCTGTACTGATCCAATTCTAAGAACATAAGATTGACAGGTTCCACCTTCTCCAGCCAGTCAGCAGGCGGTTAGTAAGCACCCCTAAGTTTGAGGGTCACGGAAAAAGGTAAATGCCAGTCCCTGCCCTCTCTCCCAAGCTAACACTGTGCAGACTGCTAGGTACAATAGGACGAGGAGAGGGCGGTTGGAAACAAAGGAAAGGGATCAAGAAAGGCCCAGAAAGGCCCTGATGGGGGGGGAGGGGTGAGACCCAAAGACAAGCGTGGGGCCAAGAATGAGAAAGAAGAAAGGAAGGCTCCAGAAGGGAAGGAGCTTAAAGAGGCCTGGGAGGACAGGCACCTTCCTGAAAGGGAACCTTTAGCTGGGCCTGGAGGATGCCTGGAGGCAGAGAGAAAGAGACAGACAGGGACAGATAGACAGAGAGAGAGTCAGAGAGAGGGAGGAGGCAGAGAGAAAGAGACAGACAGGGACAGACAGATTCAGAGAGAGGAGGCAGAGCATCCCATGCCCAGGGACCAGTCAGGGCAAATGCCCTGAGCCAGGAGATGTGGCCAGTGCCCCTGGAAAGCAGAGTAAACTGGGGAAGTGAGTACTGAGTTTAAGATGGGAGCACTAAGAGGAGCTCTCTGTAAGAAGGGCTTTGAACTTCGGAGGATTTTGTCTTAGACCCTGAAGGTGATAGGGAGCCACAGCAATTAGTGGGGGGTGGGGTGATGTGGTCAGGCCTGAGGTTTGATCAAGGGGAAAGGGGCATGTGACAGGCAGACCAAGAAATGGGACCCTGTGCCTGTAAAGAGCCAGGTGGTACATTTGAGGCTTTTCAGGCCAAGAGGAAAATCAAGGTTATTATATAGAAACTTATATAACAAGATAAAAAATACATTTCCACAAATTTTATGTTGATGGAATTCAAAAGAATAATAGTAGTAATTAGGTACATTTTTTGTGTGTGTAATTCAGGTCTACTAATGCTGTTGTTCAGTTGTTTCAGTGGGTCCCCAGAGACCACAGCACACCAGGCCCTTCCACCTTCCACCATCTCCCAAAGTCTGCCCAAGCTCACAGGTGTTGCTTCCAGGACTCTATCCATCTAATCCTCCGTCCCCTTCCCCTTTTGCCTTCAGTCTTTCCCAACATCAGAGTCTTTTCCAATGAGCCCCATCATCTTATTATGTGGCCAAAGTATTTAAGATTCTGCTTCAGTGTTTGACCAGCCAGTGAATGGCCTGAATTAATTTAAGTGTTGGCTGAGGTGATCTCCTTGCTGTCCAAGGGACTCTCAAGGGCATCTCTTTCTGCTAATCTACTCTGGGTAACTGAGTGGTTAGGATTATAAATGTGAGCAGACTTAAAATGTTAAGGCTTTTGAGCTCCAATTACACTGCTGTGTTGTAAAACATGAAGAGAGACCCATAGGGGTGAATATTACAAGAAAAAAGATTCCGCTTGTGACTTGGGTCATTCCTTCCCCCCTCTCCCACAAAGACTTGCTGTCTTAGGCTTTAGCAAAAGGATACCACCTAGTGAATTGCTGTAGTTCTGAGGTTACTGAAGTTAAGTAAACCATACCTCAATCTTGTTTGGAAGGTATCTGCTTAGTCCTGCTGGCTGATATGGCAAGCTGGTAGAAATAAGATAGATGTTTCTCGTGGTGTTTTGGGGTATTTTTGCACAGTGATGCTGAGTTTGTATAACCATATGACTTCATAGTTGTGATCTCAAGACAGAAGGAATTTCTCCTTTGTTGTTTGCAGCTGATAGAAGCATGCAAGAAATCTCTAAGTTGCTGAGGTGTTTCTAGTAGAGATGGTCTCATAAAGATGTTGCTGTTAGGGTGTGCTTGTTTTTTTCTTGTACTCTGCTGTGACTTTTCAATGCTCCACTCCACACTGGTCCTTTTCCAATCTTAAACCAATCAGCAGTTCCATGTTCCGTTTTAACTGTTGCTTCTTGACCTGCGTACAGGTTCCTCAGGAGACAAGGAAGATGATCTGGTTCTCCCATCTCCTTGAGGACTGGCCATATTTTGTTGTGAACCAGAGTCAAAGGCTTTTGTGTACTCAGTGAAGCAGAAGGAGATGATTTTCTGGAACTCCCTTGTTTTCTCCATAATCCAGTGAATGTTGGCAATTCGGTCTCTAGTTCCTCTGCTCTCCCGGTAATTCACATGATGCAGGAGCCACACTTTCACAGTATTAAGCATCACCCTGGCTTGTGTGTGAGACGAGCACAATTGTTTGGTCCTTTGAACATCCCTCAATATGGCCCTTCTTTAGGGTGGGGACATAAACGGATTGGTTCCACCCAGTGGCCACTGGTGAATTTTCCAAGTTTGCTGGCATATTGAGTGTAGCACATTAACAGCATCACCTTTTAGGGCTTTAAATAGCTCAGCTGGAATTCCATCACCTGCACTGGTCTTACTGCTGGCAGTGCTTCCTCAGGCCCACTTGACTTCCTTCTCTAGGATGTCTGGCTCTGGATCAGTAACTGGCACCATCCTGGTGACTGGACATGCTAAGATTTTTCATGCATAGTTCTCTGTATTCTTGCTGCCTCTTTGTTACCTCTTCTGCTTCTGTGAATTCCCTACCTTTGAACTGCTCCTTTAAGAAAGCCTTCTTACCTCTCCTTGCTGTTTTCTGGAATTCTGCATGAGGCTGGGTCTATCTTTCCCTTTCTCCTTTTGCTTTCACTTTCTTTCTTTCCTCAGCAATTTGTAAAGCCTCATCAGGCAGCCATTTTGCTTTCTTTTTTCTTTAACTTTTAAAAAATTAAGTTTTTATTCTGAATTCAAATATCATATAGCATGTGTATTGACATAGACGCAGTAGAACAAGAAAGGAGGGTTATCCAAGAAACTGCAGGTTTCTGCTGTGGACAGCTTGGGTTTGCAATTGCATGGTGCTTTGAATGATCCCTGGGAGGGTTTGGATGAAGAGCAGAGGACACCAGAATGCCACTGCTATTCCCAAGAAGAGGAGGCAAGCAGAAGCCAGTGGGGGATGGTTTGAGTGCGTGGTCTCTCTGCTGTCTTCAGTCCAAGGGCAGCACACAGTGAGCATGACTTGGGATATTCAGTCTTGCAGCAGTATTTTCCCTCTGTTCTGAGGCCCAGAGTTCCTCAGGGCTCAAACTTATACAGAGTTTTAGACAAAGAACCCACATCATACTAATATAAGACTGCCCCACCACATATAGGGGAAGATGGTAACACAGATGGGACCAGTGAGACGACAGCATTTTCTGAATGGCCTAATGGGGAATGAGGACTGGGAGGGTGGGTCCCCTGGAAATCGTTGAGGAAGGGGAAATGTTCGGTCTCTGGGTTTATTAGGGGAGCTGAAGCCATACCAGTCAAACCAGTGGGTCCCAACCAGCTAGCTTCCACAAAACCCCATCTTTTAAATATTAATTTTGTGCAATATATTATTGTTTTTTAAATTTTATTTTATTTTTTAAATTTTGGTTTATTTACTTTTAGTTTACAACAGTTCCACAGTCCCTTGAGTTTCAGATTTTCTCCCTCTCCCTCTACTCCCCCCCATCATGATGGTGTATGCTTAGATACAGGATCTACCAATATCTTCCCATTAATCATTAGTCAGGTTGTAAAGAAGGATTATAACTGATGGAACGATCAGTGGGAAAGAGGAAACAGAAAGAAACAGGAAAAAGAAACAGAGCAAGTGGTTTGTTTCAATCAGCGCTCAGACTCCACGTCTCCTTCTCTGGATGTGGGCATCGCCTTCAATCATGAGTCTTTTGGAGCTGTCCTATAGCCTTATGTTGCTGAGAGGAGCCCAGTCTATTGAAGTTGGTCGTCACACTTATGTTGTGTCTGTGATTGTGTACAAAGTTCTCCTGGTTCTGCTCTTCTCACTCAGCATCAGTTTATA
>CM053595.1:323639639-323656391 GCA_028646575.1 Pseudocheirus occidentalis
AGGATACAACCCTAAAAGAGGTATGGGTCAAAGGATATGCACTTATTTATAGCCCTTTGGCTATAGTTCCAGATTGCTCTCTAGAATGGCTGGATCAGTTCGCAGCTCCACCAACAATGCATTAGAATTCCAATTTTTCCACATCCTCTCCAGCATTTATCATTTTGCTGTTTTGTCATCTTAGCGAGTCTGACCAGTGAGATGTGGTACCTTAAAGTTGTTTTGATTTGCATTTCTCTAATCACTAGTAATCTGGAACATTTTGTCATATGCTTATCGATGTCTTTAATTTCATCTTCCAAGAACTGCCTGTTCATATCCTTTGACCATTTATCAATTGGGGAGCAGCTCGTGTAATACACTATTGTTACAAACACTAGAGTGTCAGAAGAATTTGAGTTGTGGGTAGACCAAAAGGCCAATGGAAAAACATGCAGAAAGTAGGTTTAGTAGAGATGTTATGATAGAACCAATGATGATTTTGTACAAGAAATGGCATACAAGATGCCATCAAAGCCATGTAAGAGCATTTTGCTTTCTTTACCCTTTTTTCCTTTGGGATGTTTTTGTTGCTGCCTCTTTGACACTATTACAGACCTCTGTCCATAGCTCTCCAGGCCCTCTATCTGCCAGACCTAATCCCTTAAATCTATTGATCACCTCCTCTTCCTCTTTGTAAGGGGTATTACTTAGGCCATACCTATATGATCAGATGGTTTCCCCTACTTTCTACAATTTAGGTCTGAATTTTCTGATAAGAAGTTCATGATCTGAACCACAGTCTGCTCCAGGTCTTCTTTTAACTGACTGTATAGAGGGACGGATTCAAGTTGGCAAAGACAGTCAGGAATGCAGCTGAACTTTCCCAAATTCATTTCCAAAAAACTATAAAATAATGCCTCAAAATGAATTCTGGAGCAACAGAACCAAAAAAAGTTACAGGGTGAAACACTCTTCCAGCTCAAGATAACCGAGAAGGTAGGCAAGAAAAGCCGATCCTGCATGGGTGGCTTCCAGGCACACTCAGTCCAGCAGCCCCTGCTGCATCAGGCCAGGGGAGAGGGGCTGAAGTGGGCTGCTGGGGCACAGCAGGCTAGCAGTACATGAGGCTCAGAATAGTGCCCCCCGACCCCAACTTTAACATAAAATAAAAGTCACAACATAGACTAGAAGATAAGTAAGAAACAAACAAACAAGCAAAAAAAGAACCTGACCATAGAAAGTTACTGTAGTAACAGGGAAGATCAGAAGAAGACAACAATGTGGAGCCTCAAATAAAAATCTACATTGGTCTCAGGCCCAAAAGAACTCCTAGATGAGCTCAACAAGGATTTTAAAAATCAGATAAGAAACGTAGAGAAAAAAAATTAAGGAAAAAATGAGAGTGATGCAAGAGAATCATAAAAAAAAAGAAAAAAGAGTCAACAGCTTGGTGAAGGAAAGAAGTACAAAGAGGTTTAAAAATTCACTGACGAAAACAACCCCTTAAAAGGTAGAATTGGTCAAATGGAAGAGGAGCTACAAAACTCACTGAGGAAATTAATTCCTTAAAAATTAGAATTGGGCAACTGGAAGCTAATGACTGCATGAGACATCAAGAAACAATAAGAAAAACTCAAAAGAATTTCAAAAATAGAAGAAAATGTGAACTATGTTATTGGGGGGAAAAACACAACTGACCTGAAAAATAGATCCAGGAGAGAAAACTTAAGAATTATTGGACTGCCCAAAAGTCATGATCAAAAAAGAGCCTGGACATAGTTTTTCAAGAATTTATCAAGGAAAACCATGCTGATGTTCTAGAACCAGAATGTAAAACAGAAATTGAAAGAATACACCAGTTGCTTCCTGAAAGAGATCCCAAAATGAAAACTCCCAGGAACATTAAAGCCAAACTCCAGAGCTCCCAGATCAAGGAGAAAATCTTACAACCAGCCAGAAAGAAATAATTCAGATATCATGGATCCACAGTCAGAGTTACACAGGAGTTAGCAGCTTCTACATTAAAGAATCAGAGGGCTTGGAATATGATATTCTGGAAGGCTAAGGAGCTAGGATTATAACCAAGAACCATCTACCAAGCAAAACTGAATATAATCCTTCGGGGGAAAAAATATTTACCAAAATAGAGGACTTTAAAGCATTCCTGATGAAAAGATCAGAGCTCAAGAGAAATACAAAATTGCAAAGACAAAAGAGAAACCATAAGGTATTCAATAAGATTAAACCATTTTTATTCCTACATGAGAAGATGAAACTTGTAACCCCTAAGAATGTTATTATTACTCGGGCATTTAGAAGGAGTCTACATAGACAGAGGGCATAGGTATAAGTTAGATGGTAGGATGATATAAAAAATTAAGGGGTACAGTTCACAAGTACACGATTTTTTTTACTTTTTTAAAAACTTTATTGACTTGTTTATTACTTTTAGTTTACAAGATTCAGTTCCAGAATCACTTGAGATTTTCTCCCCTCCCTTCTCTCCCCCCCCCCCGCCATGGTGACGTACAATCACGTATAGGATCTGCAAACACTTTCACAACAAGTACATGATTTCAACTGAGCACATTCATTGCTTGGGAGGCCCTTACAGAACTCACTTAGATTCTTCTCTTGATATTCACTGTTCACTGCACTATTACACTCCAGATTAATCATTTTCCATTGAAGCTTAGCTAGAATCTTCTCAACTGCACAGTGAATAGCTTGTCAAACAAGGACATTTCTTTTGCCCTGGCAGCGAGATCTGATAAACGCTGTTGGAACTGTAGTTTGAGCTCAGAAAATGTATCCAGTGCAGTCTGGTGTAGGAACAGAGCTCTCACTTCCCTTTGTAAACTTTGACAGCGCAGGAAATGTCTAAAGCAGCTTGACATGTGTGATTCAAACGCTGGTTGTCATCGAATTGGCTTCATTGCAGCATCAGTTCTATGCGTGTGTACTGTTTGGCCTTGTAATTTTAAGTTGAATTCATTAAGAAACATCAGTTCCCCCAGCTATTCAGTCAGAGTAGATAATAGTGTCTGAGAGTGATTCTCATTCAGAAAATTTCAATCTTGGCCCTGAGCTCAAAAAACCAAACTTTTTTCCTTTTTTCCCCTTGTTTTGACACGATGAATATGCACTGGGAAGTTTTTTAAAAGTCTCAGTACAGCAATACACGTGGCAGCTGAAAGGCTGTCAAGTTACAACTCTGTCGCTGTAATTTATAATTCACCAAGCAACAGTGGGAATCGATGGGAAAAACCAAATTTAGTCTCTGTGAATGTTACTCCACTTGGTGCTGGAGCTCAAAAGCTGTCAGAGACACTATTAAACAAATGAGTGGTGGCCACATTCCAACAAAACTTTATTTATGGACACTGAAATTTTAATTTCATATAATTTTCATGTAGAAATATCCTTCTACTGATATTTTTCCAACCACTTAAAAATTGTAAAAACCATTCTTAGCTGGAAAGCCTACAAAAACACAAGGGGCCATCCTTTGCCGACTTGGGCTGTTGCAGCAGACTGGGTATGGGGTGATAAGGGGTGGTACCAGGGTGGCGACTGCGTCAGAGGGGAGGAGGGGCAGTATTGGAAAGATGATGCTGAGGGCAAATCAACAGGTCTTGACTATTGAGTGGATCTGGGGGAATAAAAAAGAGGAAGAGGCATCAAGGATGATGCTTAGGTTTCAAGCCTGGGGGATTGGAAGGAGAGTCCTACTCTCAACAGTGCAGTGGTTCTCAACCTGTGGGTCATGACCCCTTTGGGGGTTGAACAACCCTTTCACAGGGGTCACACATATTTCCTATGGTCTTAGGAACTGAGACACCGCTCCTCTATCCGTCTCCAGGCGGGTCCGCCCACATGCAGATACACCCACATATGAGTATTAAAGGGTCACGGCATTAGGAAGGTTGAGAACCACTGAGTTATAGGGAAGAAAGGAAGAGGAGAAGTCTTGAGGGCAAAGATAATGAGTTTTTGTCTTGGACATATTAAGTTCTCTGGGATACCCAGTTTGAGATGTCCAATGGGCAATGGGAGATGTGAGATTGAAGGTCAACAGAGAGGGTTAGGCTGAATGAGGAGTTCCACTTGGAGAAGATGTTTGAATCTGTGGGAAGTGATATCAGCAAGCGGAACAGCATGGAGGAAGAAGAGAGCCCAGGACAAAGCCCCGAGGGTCATTGAGATGAGCCAGGGTGACCTAGACAAAGCTCTAGCAAAGGAGAGGAGAGGCACGCGTGATGAGCAGGGGATTTGCCAGATGCCAACTATGCGTGTCAGGGCAGGGGATACAGACAAAGGCGGAAGACAGACAAGTAACCTAACGGGGGACAACATGCAGACCACAACGTGTTTACAAGACACGTGCCAGACAAACAGGAGACAATCTCAGAGAAAGGGCGCCAGTGCTGAGCAGGGTTAGGGAAGGACTCTCGCAGGAGAGACCCGAAGTGAGTCCGAAGGAGGTATAGGTGAGGGGGAGAGTGTAGGGGGCAGGGAGGACAGCCAGGGAAAAGGTCCCAAGGCAGGAGAAGGCAAGGAGGCAAGTGCCACCATCTGTACCACAAAGAGGGGAGCCTTCTCCTTACCTCTGGAACCCCCAGTGTGTGCACAAGGGATCCCACTCAGCCTGTCTGCCCCCCTCAAGCATCCCCTCCCTCTCACTTACCTCTCCCCATCTGTTAGCTCCTCTCCCTGGTTGATTGTTGCCCTTCCTGCTCAAAGAGGACCAAGATGACATCCCCTACTCATCACCTGGCTGAGCTTTTCTGTGGGGACAGGGGCAGGGCTCGAGCCTCGGCTGGTCCTGGGAATGAGGAGATGGCCGACACAGGTGTTGTGCAGGTTTGGCTCCTGCCATCCTTTCTGAAGGTTTCCTGGCCCCCACTGAAGCCCCCAACTCGTCAATACGCAGCCATCAGACGTCCCTCCATTCCTCCTTCTCTCCCTTCCTCCTTCCCTCCCTGTCTCCCTCCCTCCCTCTCTCTCTTTCCTTCCCCCTGGTGCTTCCTCTTTTTTTTTGTTTTTTCAAATTTTCAAACTATGAGCATCTATTTTCTCTCCCCCCTCCCCATGTAAAAGAACAAACAAAACCCTTGTAACAAATATTCTTAGTCGTGCAAAACAATTTCCCACATTGGCCACATCCAAAACAACTGATGCCCCAACCTGCCCCACCCATCTCCTCTCCAAGGCGGGTAGCAGGTGGGCAGCTGGCTTCACCCTCCATCCTCCATCCATCTGCCTTCCTGGCTCTCTTCTCCAAACTTCCCCACACTGGCCATCCTCCCCGGGATACTTCAGGAAGGGCTGCGGAATCCCAGAATCCCAGAGTTAGAGCTGAGAGGGGCCGCCAGCCAGCTGGTTCAACCCTCTCATTTCTCAGGGTAGGAAATGAAGGACAAAGAGGCCAAGTGACCAGAGTCAAGATTCGAACCCAAATCTTCCCTATGCCGAGCCCACTCTACCCACTCTACTGTTGTGTCTCTGAAAGACGTGGGAATTATGGAGCAGAGGTGAAAGAAAGGCAAGCACACACACACACTCAAACACATACAACACAGTCACACCACAAACTAACACAAAAACACACACTCATATACACAGTGCACCCTTACTAACACATGAACACAGATAACACACATGCTTACACTAACACACACGCACTCACTAACACTCACACCATACACACTAACACACACTTACTAACACACAAGCACACACAACAGTCACACCACACACTCACTAACACTCACACCATACACACTAACACACACTCACTAACACACACTTGTACACATACAACACAGTCACACCACAACTCACTAACACACAAACACACTCATACACAATGCACACTCACTAACACACTAACACAGATAATACACATGCTTACACTAACACTCACACATGCACTCACTAACACACTCACACCACACTAACACACAACAGTCACACACTAACACACAACACAGTCACACCACACACACTTACTAACACACAGACTCATATACACAGTGCACACTCATTAACACACACTAACATAGATAACACATGCTTACACTAACACTTGCACACGCACTCACTAACATACACCAAGCGCACTAACACTCACTCATACACACACTAACACACACCGCACTCACACACACTCATACACAGATATTCACTCATGCACACTCACCTCCACCCCCCCCCTCCCACCATCCTTCCAGGGCAGTGAGGCAGAGACCGCCGTTCCCCATTTGACAGAGGGGCATCGTGACTCACTGAACGAGAAGAGATTTGGGGTCAGAGAGTCCAGGTTCACCTGTAGGTTCCACGAATCCCCACATGTGAGACTCTTGGCAAGAATGTCTTCTTTGGGAGCTTCCGCTTCCCCCTCTATAAAATGAGGGTCGTAGCCTACGTGGCCCGGCCTGGGTGGGCCTCAAAAACGAGGCAGGGGTTCCAAAGTGCCAGAACAGGTCAGGCCAGGCTCAGCTCAGACACTTTCTCTTTTCAGGCTTGCCAACCTCACAGCCAAGGATAGCACCATCGGCCGCACTTTCCCAGGCGCCGGCAGCATTTTTAAAAGTCTACCGTTCTTGTAGAAGAGATGGAGGGGTCTTGACTAGACTATAAGACAATGGCACCGATTTGGACCCGGCTGAATGGCTAGACTTAGGGAAGTCATTAATGGTTCCACATCGGCTTGGCAGGAGGCCTCCGGTGGAGTGACTCAGTTCTGTCTTGGCCCCAGCACCACTTAGCTTTTCTAGTGTAATACCCTGGAATAGCCCTCCTAATTCCCTCCAGATGGCAGCTGACTGTTACTACTTACAGTTCTGAGGGTAATCTGAGGGGCAAGACTCTTAACACTGTGTCTTAAGAGCCCCCACTGGTGTGCTCGCCATTAACATTAGCCAGCTAGACATCATTGACCTTAGCACAGTGCCTGGGATCCAGAAGGCACTTACCAAACGTATGTTGATTGAGAAAAGGGCATTTACTCATATATTTGTAGTAAAAAAACCAAGCCTCTCCTCAAAGGACTGGAGCACACTCTCCTTCAAATATACTCGTGTCCTTGGGAAGACTGGGCATGCACTCAAAGTGATGGAGAATGCTTGTGGCCAGTGGGTGAAGGCACCACTCTCCATCCAGAAAGCCTTTCTTGAGTCCATGGCTGGCATTCTTCTTGGCTGTGAGGGAGTGACATCCTTTGGAATTCTGTCCTTCCTTGGGCGGCTCTCTTCTTGAATCTGTGCTTGTCCTTCTTCAGCTTCTCCCTGCTACAGACTGAATGCACCATTCCCTGCTGCTCCAATTTCTTTGATAACATGGTCAGTGGGTGGGGAGGGTGAGGAGGAATGAACAAATTAATGGGAAAGGTTTATTAAGCACTTACTATGCACAAAGCTCTGGTGTCAGAACTATAAAAATGAAGACAATTCCAAACTCTTGCAGAATTGAAACTCCAACGAGCCTGAGCTATGGGAACAGTCGAGTCACCAGGCTTGGCATCCGTTGTGGTGAGAAAGGCCCTCTGGAATCAAGAGCTCATGATGGGGAACCCTGGGGTGGAAGTGGGCTCCTTGCCTACCATTTGGGGCCACAAACCCACTGGTGCAGAGCAAGTCCGAAGTAATCTGAGACCATTTAAACACCGTCAAACGAGTCTTAGATTCTCCCATTTCCTATTTCAGAGAAGAATTTCCTCTTTCCTAAAACCTCCTGTATAGAGAGGACTAGGTAATACGGCCAGGCCCAGGCGTGAAGAGCTTTCCATGCGGAACGAAGGAGCTTGTATTTGGTTTCAGAAGTAATGGAGAACCAGCGGAGTTTATTGAGTACAAGTGAGACACAGTGACATCTGTGGCTTAGAAAAATCACTTTCGAGGCTGCATGGAGAAGGGATTGGAGAGGTGTGAGACAGGGAGGCTCATTAAGAGACTAGTTCAGACAAGAGATGATGGGTGGTGGCTGTGGAAGTGGAGAGAAGGGGGTGCACGGAAAAGACTGTGCAAGATTTTGCAACTGACTGGATGTGGAGGGTGAGAGAGAGACAGAAAGAAAGACAGAGAGAAAGAGAGGGACACAGAGAGAGAGAGAGACACACACGAAGAAACAGAGAGATTGGGGGGAAAGACAAGATCTATTTTGTACACCCTGAGTTTGAAGTGACAATGGGACTTCTAGCTTTAAATGGTCAATAGACAGCAATATGGTTCCCATCCCTTTGAGGCTTAGAGTAACCTCATTGTCTCTTCCTCCCATGGCTCCTGGTTCTGGGTCAGGAAGGACAAGGATGACTCCCCTTAGTAGAGAAAGAGCGTCTCCAACCAGTCAAGCTTCGTTCCTTCATTTGACAGATGAGAAACGTCCCTGAGGACCACAGAGGTTCGGTGACTTGAAGGCAGCTATCCTGTGCCCCCCATGTCATCTCTTCTGTAGGCTGGACTTTGCTGATCCTCATGTACCTGGGGTCTGGTGTTCAGCAGACCCCATCAGCTTGCTTCCCCCTTGGAGAAGCTGGGAAGGCTACTTCCAGGAGAGGCATGAGGGCGTATGTGTCAGGAAGTCCCTAAAGAGACTGGAGCAAGCATGTTCAGCTCCAGGCAGATGACCACCAGGGGAACGGGAGCCTTTCTGATTGGCTGCTGAGGTACTCAGACTCTCATTATTTAGAGACTCCTTCACTCACAGAAGCTGGGGAAAGAAGGCTGTGGGGCCTCTCCCCTCTAAGGAGATGTGCCTCCCCCCCCCCAAAAATAACCTCTGCATTTGTTTTTCCCCTTCTAGATGAAGGGGGTGAAATCTCCAATCTGCTGAGTCTGGGAAAGTCCACAGGGCTCTTTGGCATCCAGAGTCTGGGGGCCAGAGCCAGGGCAGCATCAATTTACCCGAGGAGCCAAAGTGACCTTTGGGGGTGAGCTCTAGGACCCCACCCCAGCGCTAGTGGAGACCAGGACCCATCTCCGCAGTCATGTCACCTGTGGACAAAACTTGATGGGACCAAGGCCAGAAACTGAGTTAAGGAGCACTGCCTCCCCCTAGCGGCTGTCTAGAGAAACAGGAGAGTGCACACCTCTTTCCCTGGTGAAAGGTTTCTACATTTGTTCTTGCTCCGTCTTCAAAGTAAATATTCCTTTGTAAAAGCTAAGAACATTAAGAAGATCAGTGGATCTGGAGGTCAAGTCCCCAGCTGGTGGGGCTTGAGCTGATGGTGCTGGAGGATGACCAGCCCAAGCCCAGAACCCAGAGGGGCAGAGAGAAGAGCTTGGCTCTCCTGATGACCATCCTGGATGTCCTCTTCTGGACAGCTCCACCTCATTGATGATGTCCTTCTGAGGGTGGGAGGCCCAGAATTGAACACCAGTGGACTCCAGATGTAGTCTGAGTAGGGCAGAGGTTCTCAGCCTGGGCCATGACCTTATCTGATGACTGCACATCAGTATAATTGGTTTCCTTGGTAATCCCAGGTATTTTATTTTAAGCTTTTAAAAGCGTGGTTCTGAGAATGGGCTCGTAGGCTTCACCAGACTGTGATCCATCATGAGGGCATGAAAAGAGCTCCTGAACAAAGCTAGAGGGACTAGCACCTGCTTCTTCCTGAAAGTTGGGCTTCTCATAATGCAAACCAAGGTCACAATCACCTTTCAACTTTTGTCATGGTACAAAAATGCTCCATCGTGGCTGCATTGTTCAGCCCATCCCAGTTGATGGCCACCTCATTATATTCAATTTTTTCTTTTTTTCTCTTTTAATTCCCCCTTCACAATCAAAATGTTCATTTTGCTCAAATCTATCCCATTCCCAGATATCTCCTTCTGAATCCTCCCTTCTAGTTCTCACTCATTTGCCTATGTTGTGTTGCTGCATGTGTGTGCACCCATGTGCTCGTATATGTTCATCTCTTCTTTATCACGTGTCTGCTGGACATGGAGTTTGAGACGTCTGAAAGGCAATTGAAGATGCAAGCCTGAAGGTAAGCAGAGAGTTTGGGGCAGAAAAGTGGATGTGAATCATCAACTGAATATGATACTGATGAAGTTTGGCCATGAAAGGGAAGAAAGATACGGGATGATAGCAGGGACAGGCAGGGATCTGAGCAGGGAGGGAGAGACCCAGAGAAGTGAGGAGACAAAGGGATAGAGTGAGACCTCCTGCAGCTAGAAGGCAGTGTAGACAAGGAGAAGGGGCACCTTATCATGTGAAATGGGGGGAAGGAAGAGGCAGCAGCAGAAGGCATCTGAAAGACAGGAGATGAGAAGAGGGGAGGAGGGAGAACTCAGAGCTAAGGGGAAAGTGGTCAATGCAATTTTCGATTTTCATTTTACCTGCTGAGTCTAATAGGTCTAGGCATTTTTCTATTATGATTTCTTGAAAGATTGTATCTAGGTTTTTTGTTTGGTAATGGTTTTATCAGGGAGTTTCGTTAATCTTAAATGCTCATCCTTTGCTATTATCCAGGTCAGATTTTTAGAAAACATTACATACATCATATTTTAGTCGGCTATTGTAGTCTTGATTTTTGTTCCAATATTTCTTCCTGTCTTGTGATTCCTATTTGGTCTTTTCTAGTTTTCAGGGACTCTTTCTTAAGTAAGACTGGCCACTTTCTCTTCTGATTTCTTTCCTATTCTTTCTTTTAGCACTTTTACCTCTTGCTTTATTTCTTCTAGATATTCATGTAATCTTTGTAGAAAACACACTGAGAGAGGTACAGAAATGTAGAGGTGGTAGGGAGGGAGAGCGTAAGGGAGAGGGAGAGAGAGACAGAGAGAGACAGAGACAGAGAAAGAGAGACACAGAGAGAGAGGAGAGAGAGAGACAGAGAAAGAGAGACACAGAGAGAGAGGAGAGACACAAAGAGAGAGGAGAGAGAGAGAGAGAGAGAAAGAGAGAGAGAGACAGAGAGAGAGACAGAGAGGAGAGAGAGAGAGACAGAGAGGGGAGAGAGAGACACAGAGAGAGACAGAGAGAGAGGAGAGAGAGAGACAGAGAGACAGAGACAGAGAGAGAGGAGAGAGAGACAGAGAGACAGAGAGAGAGAGGAGAGAGGAGAGAGACAGAGAGAGAGAGGAGAGAGAGAGAAAGAGAGAGAGAGGAGAGACAGAGAGGAGAGACAGAGAGGAGAGACAGAGACAGAGACAGAGAGAGAGAGAGAGAGAGAGAGAGAGGAGAGACACACACACACAGAGAGAGAGAGAGAGAGAGAGAGAGAGAGAAAGAGAGAGAGAGGAGAGAGACATAGAGAGAGAGGGAGACAGACAGAGAGACAGAGAGAGACAGAGGAGACACAGACAAAGACAGAGAAAGAGACAGAGAGACAGAGAAAGACAGAGAGACACACAAAGAGAAAGAGACAAAGGACAGAGACAGAGACAGAGAGAGGGGGAGGAGAGGGAGAGATAAAGAGAGGGGAAGACAGAGACAGAGAGAGATGGAGAGACAGAGACAGACAGAGACAGAGACACAGAGAGAGACAGAGACAGAGAGACAGACAGAGAGAGACAGAGAGAGAGACAAAGAGACAGAGACAGAAAAAGAGAGACAGAGACAGAGACAGAGAAAGACAGAAAAAGAGAGACAGAGACAGACAGACAGAGAGAAAGAGAGAGAGACAGAGAGACAAAGACAGAGAGAGACAAATTTTCTGAAGTCTCTAGGAAGAGAAATTGGAAATCAGGGCAATGTTGAGGCACATTCTTCTATGTGTCTGCCCCTTTCCATAGTCTGTTCTCCATCTCTTTGGTTTCCGATTCCTCCTCTTCCTCCTCCTCCTCCTCCCCCTCCCTTGTTCTTTGTTACTGTATCTCCCTCTCCCCAAACAACAACAACAATCTGAGTTAGGGTTAGCATAACAGATCCCCGCCTCGTCCATTTTGGCAGTGAGAGGCTCGATTCATCATCAGCGTTCTGGGACTGTGGTTGCTCATATGTGTGTTCTTTCAAAGTCTATTGTCCAGTTCTTTGCTAAACAAAAGCACTCCTATAAATATTTTTGTACACACAGCCCTTTCCCTTTTCCTTCTATCTCTGTGGTTTTAAGTTTGTTTGTGGTATTACAGGACCTTTTCCAGTTTAGTTCCAAATTGGAGAGAGTCATGGCTATTGCGCATTTATTCATCCTCCCCCTTCCATAAGGTCCCTGACAACAATGGTCATTTTCATTTTTATGAGTGATCTAAGTATATTTTTATGTGGCTGGTGTCAGCTTGTATTTCTTCTTTGGAGGATTGCTTACCTGTGCTCTATTAGGAAAGGCTCATTCATGTTCCGACATATTTGAATCAATTCCCTGTATTTACGCTGGCTCTCAGATCTTTGTCAGAAGCTTGCTACAAATATTTGTTCCCAGTTAACTGTTTTCCTTCTAGTTTTAACTGCTTTGATTTATTTTTTGCAAAAACTTTCATGTTTTTGTATTAAAATTGTTCTCTTTTATCTTTTTTGATCCTCTCTGTTCTTTGATCAAGAATTTTTTCTCTATCCATAGTTGTGAAAAATACTTCCTTCCCCATTCCTCTAATTTGTCATAATATGACCACTTACATGTATATCCTGATTCCGCTTGTGGTATATAGTAGGAAATAATGATCTAAAACCAGGTATTCTTTTTAAATATATAATATTTTATTTTCCCCAATTATATGTCAAAAACATTTTTAAAGAACATTTTTTAAAGTTTCCAGTTCGACATTTCTCCCTCCCTGAGACAGTAAGCAATCAGATATAGGTTATATTGTGCAATCGTGTAAAATATTTCCATATTAGTTATTTTGTAGAAGACTAAAATCTTAAACAAGAATGAAACAAAGTGAAAAATAGCTGCTTCAGTCTGTATTCAGACGAGATCAGTTCTTTCTCTGGAGGCGGATAGTAGGCTTCATCATTAGTCCTTTGGAATTAGCTTGGATCATTGTATTGCTAAGAATAGCTAAGTCATTCACAGCTCTTCCCTGCACAATATTGCTGTTACTGTGTACAATGTTCTCCTGATTCTACTCACTTTACTTTGTATCAGTTCAGGTAAGTCTTTCCAGATTTTTCTGAAATCATCCTGCTTGCCATTTCTTATAGCACAATAATATTCTATCACAATCAACTTGTTCAGCCATTCTGCAATCAATGGGCATCCTCTCAATTTCCAATTCTTAGCTATCACAGAAAGAGCTCCTATAAATATTTTTGTACAAATAGGTTTTCCACACAAACCTCCCCCTTTTGTTTTATTTTTGTGGGATACAGACCTAGAAATGGTATTGTTAGATAAAAAGGGTAATATTGTATATTTTAGAAGTTTTTTTCTGAATCTATTAATGAAATCATGTAATTATTATTTCTGTTACTAATACGTTCTAATATATGTAAAGTTTGGTTAATGCTGAATGAAATCTGGATTACTGGTGTAAATCCAATCTATTCATAGAGTATAATCTTCTTTTATATGTTTTCATAACTTTTTGCTAAAATTTTATTCAATTTTTTTATTGATATTCATTAGAGATATTGATCTATAGTTTCCTTTCTAGGATTTCTTTTTCCCTGGTTTAGGTATTAAGATCATATTGATCTCATAGAAGAAGTTTGGCAAGATCCCTTATTTCTCCTATTTTTACAAATTACTTACATAATATTAAAATTAATTTTTCTTTAAATGTTTGATAGAATTCACTTATAACTCTTTCTGTTCCTAGGCTTATTTTCTTTGGGAGTTCCTTAATGGCTTTTTTCTTACTGGGAAGGAGGCTAGCTTATCCGCATTACAGGTGTTTGCTGATGGTTTTAGACAGATATTGCTTATCATTTTAAGGACAGCTCCAATTATTCCTATGCTCTCTAATGCTTTTAATAGGAATAAGTGCTGTATTTTTAAAAATTTTGCATCAATATTCATTAGAAAATGGATTTATAGTGTTCTATTTCTGCTCTTCTTGTTTTAGGTATCAGAACCATATTTGTGTCATAAAAGGAATTCAGTAGAACTCCTTTACCTATTTTTTTTCAAATGGTTTATACAGTATTAGAATTAATTGTTCTTTAAATATTTGGTGGAATTCACTTATGAAGCCATATGGTCTTAGGGATTTTTTCTTAGAGAGCTCACTGATGAGCAAGCATTCATTTCTTTTCCTAAGATGGGGTTATTTAAGTATTTTACTTCCTCTTTTGCTAATCTGGGAAATTTATATGTATGTCAATATTCATCATGGTTTATCTATTTTATTGTTTCTCTCCCCAATAAAACCAGTTCCTAATTTTACTTAGTAGTTCAATGGTTTTCTTACTTTCAGTTTTGTTCACCTCTCCTTTGATTTTCAAAAGGATTTCCAATTTGGTGTTTAATTGGGAATTTTTGATTTGGTTTTTCCCCCCTAGGGCTTTTTTCGGTCACATGTCACAATTTATTGATCTGCTTTCTCTATTTTATTGATGTAAGTATTGAGATATGACATTTCCCCTAAACACTGCTTTGGCTATTTCCCTTACATTTTGGTTTATTTTCTCACTGTTGTCATTCCCTTTAATGAATGTATTGTTTAGATAGATTTAGTTTACACTTTTTTTGGAGGGGGAAGGTAGGATAGTTGGGGTTAAGTGACTTGCCCAAAGCCACCTGGCTAGTTTTGTGTTAAGTTTCTGAGGCCAGATTTGATCTCAGGTCCTCCTGACTCTAGGGCCAGTGCTTTATTCACTGTACCACCTAGCTGCCCCATTTAGATTTAGTTTAGATTGCAATAATTAATTTTTAATCTGTTTCCACTATCCTTTATTGAATGTAATTTTTATTGTATTATGACTTTAAAAATGCATTTAATATTTCTTCTTTCCTGCATTTTGTTGTGAGGTTTTTATGTCCTAATACGTGGCTTACTTTTTTCTGGTAGGTGACATGTACTGCTGAGAAAAAGGTATATTCCTTTCTATTCCATTCAATTCTCTACAGATGTCTATTATATCTAACTTCTCTAAAATTCTATTCATCTCTTTAACTTGTTCCTTATTTATATTTTTGTTAGCTTTGTCTAGTTCTGAAGGGGGAAAGTTGAGGGTCCCCACCAGTACAGTTTTATTGTTTATTTCCTCTTGTAACTAATTTAACTTTTCTTCCAGGAATTTGGATGCTATACATATTTGGTGCATATATGTTTAGTATTGATATTAATTCATTGTCTGTAGAGTACTGGAATCAATTGATCTTTAAATGTCTGATAGAATTAACTAGTAAATCCATCTGGCCATGGGGATTTTTTCCTAGGTAGTTCTTTGATAACTTGTTCAATTTTTTTTTTCTGAGATGGGGTTGTTTAAGTAATTTACTTCCTCTTCAGTTAGTTTGGGCAACTTGTGCTTTTGTAAATATTCATCCATTTCCCTAAGGTTGTCAAATTTATGTGTGTACAGTTGGGCAAAATAATTCCTAATTATTGTTTTAATTTCATCTTCATTGGAGGAACATTCATCCTTTTCATTTTTGAGACTGAGAATTTGGTTTTCTTCTTTCTTTTTTTATCATATTGACTAAGGGTCTATCAATTTTATTGATTTTTTCATAAAACCAACTCAGTTTTATTTATAAGTTCAATAGTTTTCTTATTTTCAATTTTATTAATCTCTCCTTTGGTTTTCATTATTTCTTAGTTTTTAACTGGGGATTTTCAATTTGTTCGTTTTCTAGCTTTTTCAGTTGCATGACCAATTCATTGACCTCCATTTTTTCTAAATTTTTCAAGTATGCATTCAGGGATATGAAACTTCCCCTAAGTACTGCCTTTGCTGTATCCCACACATTTTGGTATGATGTCTCATTATTGTCATTCTCCTGAATGAAGTTACTGATTGTTTCTATAATTTCTTGCTTAACCCACTCATTCTTTAGGATTAAATTATTTAGTTTCCAATTAGTTTTTTGCCTACCTTTACATGGCTCTTCATTACATATAATTTTTATTGCATCATGATCTGACGATGATGCATTTAATATTTCTGCCTTTCTGCACTGAATTATGAGGTTTTTATGCCCTAGTACATGGTCTATTTTTGTGCATGTGCCATGTACTGCTGAGAAGGTATATTCCTTTTTATCCCCATTCAGTTTTCTCCAGAGATCTATCATGTCTAGCCTCTCCAAAATTCTATTTGCCTCCTTAACTTCCTTCTTGTTCATTTTGAGGTTAGATTTATCAAGTTCAGAGAGGGGGAGATTGAGGTCCACTAGTATCACTTTGCTATCTATTTCCTCCTCTAATTCCCTTGACTTTTCCTCTAGGAACCTGGATGCTATACTGCTTGGTGCATATATGTTAAGTAATGATATTGCTTCATTCTTGATGGTGCCTTTTAGCAGGTTGTAGTTTCCTTCTTTATCTCTTTTAACTAGACCTATTTTAGCTTTCACTTTATCTGAGATAAGAATTGCTACCCCTGCCTTTTTTACTTTAGCTGAGGCATAATATATTCTACTTCATCCTTTTACCTTTACCCTGTGCGTCTCCCCTTGTTTCAGATGTGTTTCTTGTAGACAGCATATTGTAGGATTTTGGTTTTTAATCCATTCTGCTATCTGCCTGTTTTATGTGAGAGTTCATCCCATTCACATTCACAGTTATGATTACAATCTGTGACTTTGCCTCCATCTTATTCCCTCCTGTTTATATCTTTATGTCTTCCTTTTCCCTTTCCCTCCTTAAGGATTTTCCTTTTAACCATCCCCTCCCTCAGTATTCCCTCCCTGTGTCCCCCCCCTTTACTACCCTTCCCCCT
>CM053595.1:323656891-323686509 GCA_028646575.1 Pseudocheirus occidentalis
TGTTTTCCAGGTCAGTTGTTTTTTGAGTGAGATATTTTGCACTTTCTTCTAATTTTTTAATCTTTATGTTTTGTTTGACTCTTGTTGCATCATAGAGTCCTTAGCTTCAATTTATCTGATTCTAATTTTTAGTGAGTTATTTTCTTCAGCTAGTTTTTGGAGTTCCTTATCCTTATGTTCATTTTTCATTTTTAGGGAGGCATTTTCTCCGGTTAGATTTTGGACCTCCTGTCCTAGTTCTCCAATTTTGCTTTTCAAAGATTTGATTTCTTCAGTGAGATTTTTTCCCAGTTTGGTCACTGTAGATTTCAATTTATCTCCTACCTCTCTAATTTCATTTTAAAAATCTCTTTTGAGATCCTCCAAGAAGGCTCTCTGGGCTTGAGACCAATTTGCATTTCCTTCTGTGGTCTCCAGTGTGAGTATAGGGTCCATGTTGCCTTCTGAATTTGTTTGTTCTTGGTCACTATAAAAAGATTTGATGGTCCTATCCTTTACAGTTTCCTTCTTCCCCATTGTGAGCATCTATGTCCTGGATTTTTGGAGTGGATATCCGCTTCTAGGGTGTCTTGGGCTTCTCAGGTTGGGAGGTAGGGGTTTGGTAGCTGTAAGCTCTGGGTGTGTAGCCTGAGGCCAATATCAAGACTCTCAACAATTCCCCCCGAGTTACCCTGAGGCTTCCAGAGTAACTTGTGCGGGTTGGGTGGTCTAGCTCCTTTCTTTAAGTTTTTGAGTCTGTGTCCGTAAGCTACGGCTCAAGCAGGCTCAGGGCCGGCTACAGCTGAAGGCCCAAGGCAGAGCTGTTGTTTGCTGATTGGCCCTATTAATTCATTGTCTATGATAGTAGCTTCTAGCAAAATAGAGTTTTCCTGCTTCTCTCTTTTCACTGGGTCTATTTCTGCTTTTGCTTTATCTGACATAATGATTACTACCCATGCTTTTCTTTTAAATCTTATTTCAGCTCAAGTATACTAGATTCTGCTCCAGTCCCCTTACCTTTCCTCTGTGTATCTGTGCTTCAAATGTATTTCTTGTAAATAGCATATCATAGCATTCAGGTTTTTAATCCACTCTGCTATTATTTGTTTTATGGGTGAGTTCATCCCATTCACATTCAGTTATGATTACTGTATATTTCCCTCCATCCTATTTTTTCCTGTTCCTCCTCAGAAGTGTTTTGTTTCTGACCACTGCCTTCATTCATCTATCCTTCTATCAGCCTCCCTCCACTTTTATCGCACTCCTCTCCTACTTCCCTGTAGAGTAAGATAGATTTGTATACCCAAATGAATGTGTATGTTATTCCCTCTTTGAGCTAATTCTGATAAGAGTAAGTCAAGAGATGCCCATTACCCATCCCCCCATCATTCCCTTCACTGTAAGTTCTTTTACATCTCTTATGTGAGATAACTTGCCTTATTCTACCTCTCCCTTTCCCCTTCTCCCAGTACATCCCTTTCTCAGCTCTTAATTTTACTTTTTTGGGTTATTGTACTATCATATTCAACTCACAGTCATGTTCTCTATCTTTATATAGCCCTTCTAACTGCCCTAAGAATGATAAAATTCTTAGGAGTTACAGGTATCATCTTCCCATGTAGGAATGCAGACAGTATAACCTTAATCTCTAAAGATTTCTTTCCTATTTAAAATTGTTTCTTTTGAGTCATGTATTTCAAAGTCAAATTTTCTATTCAGATCTGGTCTTTTCACCAGGAATTCTTGAAAGTCCTCTGTTTGAGTAATATTTATATTTTCCCCTAAGGATTATACTGAGTTTTGCTGGGTAGATGCTTCCTGGCTGCAATTCTAGTTCCTTTGCTTTCCGGAATATCATATTCCGAAGCCTTCTGATCCTTTAATGTGAAAGTTGCTAAATTTTGTGTTATGCTGACTATGGCTCCATATCTGAATTCTTTCTTTCTGGATGCTTGCAATATTTTCTCCCTGATCTGGGTGATTTGGAATTTGACTACAATATCTCTGGGAGTTTTCATTTTGGGATCTCTTTCCGCAAGTGATTGGTGGATTCTTTCCATTTCTATTTTACCCTGTAGTTTTACAATATCAGGACAGTTTTCGTTGATAATTTCTTGAAAAATGATGTTTTTTTTTAATCATGGCTTACAGATAGTCCAATAATGCTCAAATTACCTCTCCTGGATCTATTTTTCAGGTCAGTTGTTTTTCCAATCAGCTATTACTCATTTTCTTCTATTTTTTTCTTCTTTTGATTTTGCTTTATTGTTTCTTGATGTCTCATGTAGTCATTAGTTCCAGTTGCCCAATTCTAATTTTTAGGGAGTTCTCTCATTTTTGTACATCTTTTTCATTTGTCCAATTCTGCTTTTTAAGTTCTTCTCTTAAATGGATCTTCATGCCTCTTTTACCATTTGGCCTATTCTGTTTTTTAAAGGCATTAGTTATCTTCTTTAGTATTTTTTGTGCCTCTAATACAAAGTTGTTGACCTTTTTTTCTTGATTTTCTTGTATCACTCATTTCTTTTTCCAGTTTTTTCTCTACTTTCCTTATTTGATTTAAAACATCTTTTTGGGGTTCTTTCAGGAATTCTCTGAGGGCCTGAGATAATTCACATCTCTGAGGTTTTATATGTAGCTGTTTTGACAGTCATCTCCTGTATTTGTTTTGATCTTTCCAGTCACCAAAGTAACTGGTTAGGTTCTTTTTTGTTGTTATTGCTGTTTACTCATTTTTCCCAGCCTACTTTTTTTTTTTTTAATACTTTTACCTTTATGTTGAGTTGTGTTCTCTCTGGGTGCAGGGGACACTGTATCAAGCTTCAGATTTTTCCTTTTGTTGCTTTCAGAGCTAGTTCTTGGGGTCTTCTAAGTTCTCAGTTCTTCCAGGGTGGTATAATCTAAAGAAAAATGTGTTCACTGCTCTCTTGCCTGTGCATGGCCACAAGCACTCTTTTCACCCTGAAACTGTGTCCAGAGTTTGTACTCTTGCTAATGCTCCTCCTCATCCTGGGACTGTGACCCTGTAACGCCTCACAGGCAGTGCAACAGAATCCTGATCCCAGTGCCAGCAAAGAGTTCCCTGTAATCTCCTATCTGTTTGACCCCCTTACTGTCTGTGGACTGAGAGCTCTGGTAGCTGCTGCCACTACCAATGCAACCCCCAAGGCTTGCTAAGGTCCAGCCTCTACTGCACTATTCTCATTCCAGTGTTACAGACCTTTCTTGGTGACCTTCTACGTTGTCGTAGGCTGGAAAACTGTTTCCCTCTGACCTTTTGTTGGTTCTGCCACTTCAGAATTCATTTTGAGGCATTTTTTAAAAAGTTGTTTAACATTTAAAAAACAATTAATCCCAATACCATAATCACTATCTGGGAAAAAATGGGCAAAGAAATCCTACTGAATTCCTTTTATGACACAAATATGGTGTTGATACCTAAACCAAGGAGAGCAAAAGTAGAGAAAGAAAACTGTAGACTATATTCAGGGAGGAAATTTGGAACTCAAAATTTTATAAAAAATTAATGTCAAAAAATTTTAAATTTTTTATTACATGTAGTTGGAAAAAATACTTTTTTTTTAATTGAAAGAGAATTTGAGGGAGCTCAAGCAAGTCCTTGCCTTTACCCCCACCATCTTGGCTCTACTCTTAAAAAAGCAACTTTTTTTTTTTTGCTCCATAATACTCACAGACGACAATTCCTTCAGCCGTTCCCCAACCAACAAGCATCTAATTTGTTTCCAGAGAAAGTTAGGTACAGTGGATAGAGTTCTAGACCTATGGTCAGGAAGTCCTAAGTTCAAATCTAATTAGCTCTAAGACCTTAAGCAAGTTACTTAGACTTCCTCAGCCTCCATTTTCTCATTTGTAAACTGAGATAACAGCACCTATTCAACAGTCCCTAATAGCAACTATTCATCACTATTATGACAATAACCAAGTAAGATAACTCATGTTAAGGGCTTTACAAGCCTTATAGCTCTATAAAAATGCTGGCCCCTCTTTGCTGGTATCTGCCATTTATATTCAACTCTTGTGTATTCTACTCTTTCTTCCCCCTATTTTGACCCTTTTCCTTCTTTGTACAGGTGAAGAAAAGAATCTAAGAAACAGTGTTTTAGTTTCAATTGTTCCTACTCCCCTGCTCTTGTTCTCTTGACCAAGTCCAGTTCTACCTTGTTTTTTATCTCTGCTTTATGAGCTACCTCTTAAAATTAATGTTCGTTAATAATAGTATTAATATTATGCTACATAGGGGTGGGGAGCTAAGTGACACAGTGCATAAAGCACCAGGCCTCAAGTTAGAAAGGGCCTGAGTTCAAATGTTGCCACAGACACTAGTTGTGTTACCCTGGGGAAATCACTTAACCCTGTTTGTTTCCTCAATTGTAAAATGAGCTTAAGAAGGAAATGAGCTGGAAATTTGGGGTAGAAACCCCAAAATGCAAGGGTACAGGGAGTCTGCCTTGAAAGAATTTGACCACTCAAGTCTTCTTTCAGTCAGAGTAACAAAGTTTTATATATATATATATATATCACCAACAGAAGCTGGTGGGATTGTAAGAATCTGCACAATTTAATGGCTTTAAGATCAGTACTCTTCTACAGAAAAAGACTGAAAAAATCTGGATGGGATCAATGAATGGCAAGTAGCCTGAGATAAAGAGGGGTAAAGAAGAAAGGGTTTGGATGCGATTAGGAAGTCTCAGGTAAGCTAATTAAATGATCAGATGGGTTGGAGTGGGCTAGTGTGTCAGGTGAGCACCAGGGACTGGGTTACTGATATCTGTAGGAAAATTCAGTGGCAAAGACATGGTCTTTTCCTTTTAGGGTTCCAGGTCCCATCTCCCATCAAAACCACTCCATTATTTTTGCCAAGAAAACCCCAAACTGGGTCATGAAGTTTTGGACATGACTGAAAAATAACTGATACGTTTTAATGACAAACAAAAACTGCATAAATTGTTAAATTACACACACACACACATACATATATAGCACATATATAGCACATACATACACACATATACATATATATCACATATATAGCACATACATACATACACACATATACGTATATATCACATATATATCATATATAGCACATGCATACACATATACGTATATATATCACATATATATCACACATATATAGCACATACATACACACATACACATATATATATATCACATACATACACACATACACCTATATAGACATATATCACATATATCACATATATAGCACATACATACACACATACGTATATGTCACATATATCACACATATATAGCACATACATACACATATACGTATATATCACATATATATCATATATAGCACAAACATACATACACACATATGTATATATCACATATATATAGCACATACACATATATGTATATATATCACATATATATAGCACATGCATACACACACATACACATATACGTATATATCACATATATAGCAATACATACACATACATACACACATATGTATGTATCACATATATATCATATATATAGCATACATACACACATATACATATATCACAATATACATATATAGCACATACATACACATATACATATATAGCACATATATAGCACATACATACACACACATACACATATACGTATATATATCACATAAATATCACATATATAGCACATACATACACATATACATATATATATCACATACATAGCATATATATAGCACATACATACACATACATATATATCACATATATATAGCACATACATACACACATACATATATGTCACATATATCACATATATAGCACACATACACACATGCGCATATATCATACATACATACACATATATCATATATAGCACATGCATACACACACATATATGTATATATCATATATATCACATATATATCATACACACATATACTATATATATCACATATATAGCACATACATACACATACACGCATATACATGTATATATAGCACATATATACACACATATACATATATCACATATATCGTACATACATACACACACATGCATATACATGTATATATCACATATATGTCATATATAGCAATACATACACACATATATGTATATATCACATATATAGCACATACATAGCACATACATACATATATATCACATATATCACGCATATATAACACATACACATACATACACACATATATACGTATATATCACATATATATCATATATAGCGCACACACATATATGTATATATCACATATATACATATATATCACATGTATCACATACATAGCACATACATACACACGTACACACACGTATATATCATATATATCACATATATAGCACATACACATATACTATATATCATATATCACATATATAGCACATACATACACATACACACATATACACGTATATATCACATATATATCACATACATACACACATATATGTATATATCACATGCATATATACACATCACATATATCACACACATACACGTATATATCACATATATATCATATATAGCACATACATACACACATATGTATATATCACATACATATATATCACATATATCACAAATATAGCACATACACACATATATACGTATGTACCACATATATATCATATATATAGCACACACACATATGTATATATCACATATATATCACGCATATATATCACATACATACACACATACATATATATCACATATATTATATATAGCACATACATGCACACATATACATATATATCACATATATATCACATACATACACACATATACGTATATATCACATATATATAGCACAAACATACATACACACAATGCTTTTTATGATGATAAAAGGTAAAATTTGCACAGCCCCCACTTAACCCACTATGTGCAAAGCCCTTTACAGTTAGCTGATCCTCACAAAAACCCTAGGAGGTAGATGCTAGTATACCACTTTACAGATGAGGAAACTGAGGCAAAGTAAGTTGCTCAAGGCAAATATTTTCTCCCCAAACCAGCCCTTTCTTCAAATCCTTTGCTTTCCTTTTCCTGTTTTTTTTCTATATACTGTAATGAATTTTCTTTTTTTACACCAAGCTGTTTATTCTTCCTTTGTGCAAGTCAGATTAGTAGGGATTGAGTTCCCCATGCCCCTTTTCTATATTTCACGCTCTCCTTGTGTACCCCAAGTATTCGCTATATTAAGAGCCTGTCTCTTCCTCATTTCTTCTTTAACATATTTCTCTTTCCTATCCTTTTCTTTCTACCATTTACAACCAAGGAAATTGAAGTCACAATCCAGTCCTTGTGTTTGCACATTTTTTTTAGAAGTTTCCCCCCCAATACATGTAAAAGCAATTTTTTTTAAAACATTAGTCTTTAACTTTTGAGTTTCAAATTCTATCCTTCCATCCCACTCCTTCCAATGACAATAGTTCAGATTTCCTTTATGATGACTTGCACAATGATGAATACAAGGAGGAAGAAAATGCTTACTGTTATGATGATGATTCTAGGAACAAGGTGTTGTAACCTGAACCTTCTGTGCCCTTGGCCAAAGGGAACAGTAGTAATTCTTCAGCACAGTGGCCAAAACCATACAAAAGTGGTGGGAAAAACAAATGTTCATGTTGCTGTCTCGTTGCACAGATCTCCATTTGTGCCTTTTTATGGATCTCTCACTGGGGATGAAAGAATGTTTGCATTCTTGATTCTTCCGTCACTGTCATATGATTCCATCTTTAAAACAAAATGTGAAACTCCCTTCTCACTTCATCTTTACAAAATGATCATAGGGAAACACATTGGGTCTGTGCTTAGATTTCTGAAGAAGTAAAATAGAGTCTCTCATTTAAAAAAAAAAAAAAGAAAGAAATGAAGGGTGGCAAGCACCGGAGCCAGCAGGGCTGTCTTCTTGAGAGGCAAGCAATTTGATACAGCTCATACATGTGTGTTTGCACATTTCTTAAAAGCCTGTGACCCTTGAAAGCAGAGTAGGAAGGCGGATCACTTTTCTTCTCTGAATATAAGTAATTTTTCATGGCTTAGCCCTTCCCATTTACTCAAATGTAATTTCCTACCTAGTTTCTCAATTCCTCTGACAATTTCAAAGCTACTGAATTCTAGTCTTTTCACCAAGATTGCAGGAAAACTCGCTTTTATAAGGGTTCTTAATCTGGGGTCCATGAACCTATTTTTCACATTTTGATAATATTTAATAAGTGATTTTCTTAATAATCCAATGATTTTATTCCATACAACTAAAAAACATGTTTTTTCCCCTAAGGAGTCCATATACTTTATAAGAAGGTCAAAGGGGTCTGTTACAAAAAAAGGTGAAGAACCATAGCCTATTCTATTAAATATCTATTCTTCTATTGTAGGATCATATTCAATTTGGGAAGGTAAGTTATTCTTATTTGTAAGTCAGTCTTTTTTAGCCTTTTGGAATATTGTATTCCAAGATTTTCTTTCCTTTTAAGGAGTTGCACCACAGTCTTATGTGAACATGACTGCTTCCTTGGTCCTCGAATCCTTTCTCTCTGGCCATTTGCAATAATTTACCTTCACCTTGAAACTCTGGAATTTGGCCAGAGTATTTTTGTGTGTTTTAAGTTTGTAGAATCTTTCAGGTGAGTGGGGGATTCACTTTTCCCTCTGGTTCTAATTGATTTGGGCAGTTTTATACTACAATCCCTTAAAATGCAGCATTCAGGTTTTCTGTTGGTTCATGACTTCTTGTGAGTGCAATGGTGCTTAGAATGTCTCTAAAACTTTAGCCCTAACGTATTTTCTACACTTGGTTAGATGCGTTCTTTTGTAAAAGCACGTTACATATTATTCTCCTTTTATCAATCTTCTGATTTTGTTCTAATCTTTCTTGCCTCCTGGAGTCACCAGCCCTGAGCGTTTGGTTCTGTTTTTTCCAGAGACTCATATCACCTAGGTAGTTAAGGCTTTCTGTTTTGTGCCTCAGCTCCATTCTTTCCCTCCCAAGCTCTCATTTTGACTCTAACTTCATTTTTAACTCGTTTCACTTCCTCGGTTCTTGCAGCCCTTGTCGCCATGACCTTTCCCCCTCCAGCTGTGCTTATGCTCACCTTCAGCAGGTTCCTCTTCATCCTCGGGTTTTCTTTGTTGTGTTTGGCATTTCTTACTCTCTGTCCCCTTTTTCGCGGATGTGATATTCTTTCGACCTTCCTGAGCTTTAGGTCTTTTTTGGTTACGTGTTGGTCAGGCTTCCTTTTCCCAGCCTTCACTGGGCTCTGAGTGTCTTTAAGAAGCTTAACTGTACTCTCTGCTCTCTGTGTGTTCATTTCTGGAGACTGGGTGCCTCTCACCAGGCTGGAAGTGCAGTGGTCCCTGGAAGGCCTTGCCCTGCTCCATTTCTGCCCTGGGCAGGTTTGCACTCCCTTAGGGACCCCGACGGAGCCCTGAAGAGCTTGCTATATCGGGGCTGGACTGGCCCTGGCCATACTGTAGCTCAGAAGCCTCCTCACAGCAGGGGTCACAGTGACCCTGATTGTTGGTCAGACAATCAGGGGTCACTCTGCCATAATGTCCTTTGGACACCAGCTGCCGCTAGCTTCTACTTCCCTCTGCTCCACTCTCAGCTCCAGGGATAGTAACCCCTCTCCATCCTTCTGTCTCCAACCTGGCAAAAAGGACCAAATTTCTCCCTGCCTCCCAACCTGCTTTGGCTTTTTCCATCATTAGGAGCACTTGGCTCCCACCCCCAACAACCTGGAGTGTGGAGAGATCTTGGGCATCTTCACTTCCGTCCCCAGAATAAAATAATAGGAGTGGCTAGGTGGTACAGTAAATAGAGCACTAGCCCTGGAATCGGGAGGACCTGAGTTCAAATCTGGCCTCACACTTAACACTAGCCATGTGACCTTGGGCAAGTCATTTAACCCCAATTGCCCAGCCTTCCTCCCTCCAAAAAAATAAAATAAAATAATAAAGGTAGTACCTAGCCTCTCTGGAGTGCTTTAAGGTTTGCCAAGTGCATCACCCATTCAGCCCATCCTTGAAGCAGAGACTAGGGCGCCTGCAGACTGGCAAGGGAACTGGACCAGGGGTCCACTCCCCAAGCTTCTTCCCTTCACTCATTCTTGAATCCACAGCCTTTGGAAACTGGCAGGGGGGTTTGGGTGCGGGGCAGGGAGGTGGCCATGCAGGGGCTACCCACTCCCACAGCTCTTCACTTCCCGCTGTACAGTATATGGCTGCCAGATTAGCCTTTACTACTCCTCTCCCCCCCTCAGTGACCTCCAGAGGCTGTTCACTGCCTGCAGTGCCTTTCAAATCCCTTGGTCCATGCAACCTTGCCCCTCCTACTGTCCTTCTGTGGCCACTCCCCAGGATGTCCTTGCCCCCCAACACTTCCCTCCATCTGATGGCTGCCTCCCATGAATGGAACACTCTCCATCTCTGCCTCCTGGCTTCCCTCTGTGCTCAGCTCAGCCTACACTTGCCCTGACTCCAATTACAGCATCCACTTGTGCTAGGTGGTTCTGGGAATGTACGAGGTACTTAGATACTTGAACTGACCATATAAGGGTCTCTCCCCAGTGTCCTCTCCCCTGGCTGACTACCCCCATCCTTCAGGCCACCATGTCAGAAGAACTCCCCATGTCAGCCACCAAAGAGCTCACACTTTTACAATCAGCAGGATCAAAGTCCCCCAGTGGAAGGAAGAAAACATGCATTTATTAAGCACCTGATGCATGCCAGGCATTGTCCTGAGGGCTCTCCAACTACTACAGTTCATCGTCACAAGCACCCTGCAGGGTAGGGAGGACCATCATCCACCCCTTTTCACACTGGCCAATAGGTGGCGCATATAGGTAGTCTTGACCTTGGGCCACCATTTGTGCAGCTGGGTTTGTCAGCCTGGGTTAAAGGTCATCTCACTGGGCCAGAATCTGCAGGGGGACACAGCCATGACCTACTGTCCTCCACTCAAGGAGGGGGCAGGGCTCTGGGAAGCTTCCAGGGTACTGGAGGATCTTTATGACTTCGTCATCCCATCCTCAGATTCTTCTCTGTTAAGAAAATGATGGCACCTTCTCTAGTTGGCTGATTTGTTTCAAACATCTGTTAACAGGTGTTTAAAGTTCTACAGGTAAAGGAGTGGCTTCGGCTTAAGTCTGAACCTCACCCTGAAGCCTCTGTGAGGGTGAGAAGATGGTCACCCTCCAGGTGGAGATGGTCTGCTGTTAGGGACCTGGAATCAGTCTTTTACTTCAGAGTTGCCATTAACTGATGCCTAGGTCTTCAAACAGTCCCAAAAAGAAGGCCCAACACACTGGATGAAGCTGATCTACACCACAAACCATTCACCAATTCTTAAAGAAACAACAAAACTACCACCAAACATCTACCACTACAGCCTGCACAACATCACTCTGCTTTATGCTTGCCATTCAGGGCCTCCCAAGATTACGGCAGCCCAGACTCCAGGGGAGTGTTGGACACTGGCCGGCAGAGGCCAAATCTCTTATTAAATTATACAAAGGGATCACCAGACCCAAGGGCAGTGATTTGCCTCAATCCCATGTCCTTCCCATGATGAGGTAATCGCAGAAGGGCCTTCCAGGGACCATCTGCAGCAGGCAGCCTGTCTGTGTGACTGAAGGTCAGGGAGTTGGCCTTGGACCAGACACTAAGGTGCACAAAGACAGAAATGACCAAGCACTTTAATAAAAGGAGGGTGGGACAACCGCCAAGGAGAGATGGTCTACACAGAGTGGTGAGGAATTTCGGGGTGACCCACAGGAAGGAGGCTGGAATCAGCGATGGCTTCAGGCAAGAAGGCCCTTTCAGGTACACAGGTAGGCACTGAGCCTTTGATAGCAGGATGAGGGCACTGGGGCTATCTGAACCGTTACGGAACGCGGGCCGGAGACACACCCATCTCCTGAGAGGCTCTAGGGGGTAGCTCGGAGCAGCCCTTCTGTTTCATATTTGGGAAAGATGAGACCAAAAGAGGAGCAAAGAACAGTCTCCAAAGCAAGGGGATCTTCCTAGGATGTGACAAATTCACCTTCTTCAGTCAGTGCGACAACCCTGTTTGAAGTCAGTCATACCAGTACTAGATCTGATGGAACCACTTTATTAGTGCTGGAGATGTGAGGCTCCAGAAGAACCGTCTTCCCTCTCCCCCCTCCCCAATTACAAAACGGTTTACAGTGTTTTCCACCCCACCCCCAAGCCCCAGGAAGCCCAAGTGGACACCTCACAGGATGAGTGAGACGTCAACGCTCTGCTTTTGTCTCCCTTGAGAAAAACACAAGACCAGGTTTATTTCATACAATGTTATTCACACTTCTCCATTTTCTAGTTTATACAGAATATACAAACAAGTGAATAAAACATTATTTCATATGAACCAAAAAGCCAGGACTTATCAGACTAAACAAACTGGTCCATAAAGCGGAAGCTGAATGGGTCTGCCCAAGCCTCCCCTTCAGGTCTCAGCCTGACTCCATCCCGGAGGAACACAGAGGCATGGAGGTGGGGACAGGCAGGGGATGCCCCAGCAAGGGGACCCTTGTTATTGGGTTTCACAGAAGTTCTAACAGACTTTCACTAAATGGGCCTCCAAGCGGTGGGGAGATGAAATGCCAGCATCTGGACTGGAGGGGTATCAGACTAACCACTTCCCTGTGAACAGACACACTGACTCCCTGACTAGGGGAAGGTGAAGGGGCCTATGCACAGAGTCCCACAGTGGGGCTGTTCATGATCGAGTCCCAGAAACCTGAATCTGGGGCTGACGTCCCATCCAGAGACCAGCAGCCCTCCCTAGGACAGGCAAAGGAGAGCCGGCATGGGTGGAAATGAGCAATAAACTCAAAAACCGTGGCTGTGGGTGAGGGAGACATAAACACTCCCTAAGCCAGCGGAGAGATGCCAACATGGACTGGCTTGATTCTGTCTCTTCTTCTCAAGTACAATGCTCAGACACATTCCTGGCACCCCCAAATCCCTGCTGCCAGTCCAGATTCATGATACAAATGATTAAAAAGATAGACTTCTCTACGTGCAGGACTGCCCCAGGGAGGGTTCCTTCTCCTCTGAAGAGCCCGGGAAAAATGCCCTTTGACACGGTCCAATGACTGAGATGGCACAAAACCGAAATGGGCCAACAGAAATGTTTTATACAAAATATTGACTTCAACAAAATACAAAGCACTTTCTTTATCTTTCAGAAACTGAATATACAAAGCAAGCTTTTTTTTTTCCAAAATATTTCCATAGGCAAAGGATTAAAAACGACTTTAATTATACACATATGGTCACAATTTTGCCTTAAAAAGCTCCTTGGGAAATGTACATAAGGCCTCTGGTAAATGTACATATCATCTTCATGTCACTGGTACAATGTCCAATGTCCAGAGAAAACAAGGGTCTTTTACAGATCCGCTCTTACCTGGGAAGCTATTAAAAATACAGGACTCTTCTGTACAAAGAAAAAAGCCACCCCACATTTAGGAAGATGGAAAGAGCCTTGGCTTCCACTGTCAGCTGCCTTCTTGATCCACAACTTTCTTACCCGTTTAATCAACACAATTCTCAAAATGTGTGTAGAATCTTAACAGCCATGTGATGAAACAAAATGCCATTTCTCACAAGGGATAAAAAGAAACCTGGTTCAGACTTCTGAAACCATATAAAGATAAAATTTTTTTTAAAACGACTCTTGATTTGGAGAAATAAATTTACATTATACAACACTCTATGTCAGGGCAGAAGGGCTGGGGATCTGAATATACACTACAATGCCACTTTCCCCTCCCCCCCCAGGGTAAAACAGATTCCATTTACAGCATGAAGGTTTACAAATGTACATCTGTACAGCCAAGAAAAGCTTCACTACCAAGTCAGCAAAGTTGGTAATAAACATTGAACCAAGATGTGCCACCAAACTGTACACGTACACCTAAGAACTACACGCATACGCTGCATATATTTATAGGAAGCAAAGAAAGCTCTCTGAATGTGTCCTCATGCTCCAATGTCACCTGCAGCCGGGCCCTGGCGGTCACCCTGACAGATCGAGCCCCCCCCCCTTCCCCCACCCCAGACGCAGGTGGTCAGGCAGGGACGGACAGCCATGATTTTATCTGCTACTCCTCACGACCACTACGCGGATAAGCAGACATAGCGCGTCTTCTATGCATCACTAGAGAGACCGAGGGCAGTGTCTGTAAATAAACCAGCTTCACAGCACAGAGGGAAGCCTCGCTCTTCTCATCCTCCTTCAGTTACCTGGGTAACAGGTTGTGAATCATCAAAATACAACTTAACTTCCTTGGTTAAATATTAATAATATTTATGCAGGTAATCGTCAATCTGGTATAAAAGACTTCACAGAAGGGGGAAATGAGGACTATTATTCTATATACATTTCTATAAACTTGTTGTGCTATGGGGCAGTAGACCTACCAGATTGCAAGCCAGTTTATTAAAAGAATACTGTACTTTTTCCTTTTAAAAACTATTTTTTGTGACTTTACAAGGTAAAAATTTACAAAATACGTGATAGCTCTTTTTGATACAATTACATCATATACAGGCATTCTGTGCTTTGCCAGCAATCCAATCTGATAGGTCTTTAATCAGGGTTGGAGATATTCTATCATTCACCTCCCCAAAATATACACAAGAACCTTAAAAAATGTACAAATGGATGAATCAAGTCAATAAATAGGGCTGCTTAACAAAAACCTGCCACCTTGGGAGTCGAGCCGTGTTCTGCTAATTCACCAGAGGAGCACCTGCCCTACAGCACCCCATTTGGGGGGCCGCCGACGGGCCCCAGCTCCGGGCTGTTTCTCAGGTAGTACTTTTCCAGCTTGACCAGTATGTGCTTCCCATACGTGTACTTGCGCAGAGTGGTGACGTGGGGTCGGATCTGGGGTGGAAAAAGAAACAAGTGTTAGCATCCTGGAGCCAGAGTAAAGGCGAGGTGAGCTGCCCAGGGGCTCCAGAGCTGGGAGGGCAGAGGTGCTTCCCCCTCTGGACAACATAAAAAGTAAGTGACCCTGGGGGCTCCCCCAGGGCTAAAGCACAAACCCTCAGGGCTGTTGTGGACACAAGTCTAGGTCCAGAGCTGGAAGGGACTTGGCAGAACACCGAGTCCAACAGCCTCATTTGGAAACGGAGGCACAGACACACAAGATGGCTAGTCAGTGCCTAGGGCTGGGCGGCTTGGCCCTCTCCCTGTGCCCCTGCTGACCCCTCCCATCAGGTGTCTGAGCGAGAAGAGACATTAAGCGCTCGTGCAAACCCAGCCTCTCTCCCCGTCAGCCACCGCCCTCACCCCTCCTCTGCCCAGCCTGCCCATCCCACCTGGCCGCCCACCTTGTGCATGAGGACTTTGCGCTGAGCGGGCTCCGCCACGTCAATCATCTTCTGGACGACATAGTTCGCATACTGGTCCTTCATCATGGCATATAAGGCGCCGTGAGGGCCATCGTTCTGGCAGCAGAGCTCATCAATCAGCAAGGCTCGCTCGGCACGGGACGCGTGTGATACGCACTTCTCCACCACGTTGCTGGTCAAGAGAAGACGCAGGCAGGGTTGCCATTTGCCAGGCTGAGCGCAGCACAACCTGCCTCCTTTGATGAGCCTCCGAGCCAAGGCTCCCTTTAACAGACTCCCGGGGTCGGCCACCTTCTGGCCGATGCAGAGAAGCCGGGAGCAAGGCGCGCCCCACCCCTCTTTAATAAAAGAGGAAGCCCCGCCCACATCTGATTCATAAATCCAGGTTTTCTCAAGAAAAATGTGGGCCTGAAAATTACAGCAGAAGCCAACCAACAGAACCAATGAAAACACTACACAGTGTGCTTATCCCAGAAAAGGACGCGAGTGGGAAGGAGGCCTGGGCACCCCAGAATCCCCTGTGCACTCACACCAGGAACCAAGTTTTCGATTTCCCTATCCACCAGCATTAAACTGCTTCCAGAAATGATGCTATTTCTAAGGGAAAATCACTTGTTTTTGCCAACCCATAGTCAGGAATCTCTCTACTCTACAGAGCATGGGATACACCAACTCTCCCTTGAAAGCTTGCCCCGCCCAAACCAGTAACTTCCAATGTACCCGTGAGGCTCCAGGGGACTGGTGGTAGGAATGGCTCACCGGCTGGTTCCTGCTCAGCAATTTGGGCTTTGATCTCTCCCACCTAGAGCTGTCAGACTTGTGGCTCCTATCCCGTGTCAATGAATGTGAACGGTATTCCCGATGACAAAAGCTGCCACAAATCAGCTGCTGGGACTATCAGGCCAGGAGGAAGGCAGGGAGAAGGGCCTGGGAGTCGGGTAGCCCCCTTAGAGCAGCAGCGCTCACGTTTTTTGGTCTCACCTCTGCTAAGAGCTTTTGTCTATGTGGGTTACAGCTTCAACATTAGCCAAAGCAGAAATTAAAATGTCTTGAGAGTCGTTTTGACCTCAGAGACTGCACTCTGAGAACGGGTCTCAGTGAATCACAGGAAAGCTGCCAGTCTCTACGTACAGAGAGAGATTCTGCAACGGGAGCTGCCCTGTCCCACACACCTGACACACCAAAGGGAGGGAGGAGCCCAGGTATACCTGGCAAATTTGTGCTGGCTGAGGGTTAGGACCTTGCCTCGGATTTCGGACACGATTTTGCTTTTGTCATCAGGGCGGCCGTGCTCCAGAACGTGCTGAATAACATAGTTTCCGTACTGATCCTAGAGAGAGAGTCACGGACGATAGAGAGTAGGGTGTCAGAGCCATAGACCATCCCTGGGCACAGCCTACCCACCTCTCCACTGACCCCTTCCCTCATCCTCCATGCTGCTGCCGGTCACCTCCCTGTGAAACTTAAAGAAAGGGGTATCTGGGGGCTAAAGCCTCCCAGTGGCCTCCACCCGGCACCTCAGCGATGCTCCTCCTTCCCTGTCAACCCCACCCCCAGCCCCAAGCCTCAGTGAGGGGGGTTCTCCCACCACCTTCAAAAGCCCCACGTTCTTTCATTGCCTTCTGCATGGCACAACACAGAGGACTACACATAACAAGCCGACGCCTCATGGAGGGACACAAATATAAATCAAGTCATTTTAGGGAAGACGGTCAAGGAAGACTTCCTGCAGGAGGTAGCTTCTGAACTGGGGCTGGAGAGGTGTTTACACACAACCAAGTCACCCCCAGTGGCAGTGCATAGTGAGGGGACAGGAGCAGGCGCTCATGGCTCACAGATTCAGGAGCAAAGCCAAAGAGAGATGAGCACCAAGAAGCCTTGCCCAGATGGGAATGTGCTTGCTCCCTCCTTGCCTGTCTGGTCCCCTCCAGGCCTCAGTCTCCCTGCACATGCAGGCACCTTCAGCCAGCCCCCAGCCCTCAGCTGCCAGCCAGCGCCTGGCATGCCTCCCCCGAGGCCCCTCCGTGGCAGCACCTACTTGGACCAGCTGCTCCGTGTGCTGGTGCAGCTCTTCCAAGACGGGCAGGGTCTGCTCAGCCGTGCAGTGCTCCAGGATGCGCTGGATGACGCGGCAGCCATATGGGTGGGTGGAGAGCACAAACACCTTGAGCGCAGAGGCACAGGACAGAGAGTTACACGGGAGGGGCCATGGGGAGTGACACACCCACAGACAACCACTGTGGAGGAAGGGACTCTAGGACCCTCGCTTTACAAATGAGGAAACAGGCAGGCAGAAGCAAAGGGCTGGATCAGAACTCCAGTCTCCTTGGCTCCAAATTAGTGCTCCGGTGCCCATCTATGGGGCAGAGCTGAACAGCTAAAGCCAATCAAGGACCTCTAGGCTATACGAAAAGAAAACCAGGGGAGTCTTTTCTAAACGGACCCCCCCCCAATCTGAACAGGCCAGGCCCTTTCCCCCATGCACTAGCCAAGTGGTGCCCAGGCCGCGGGTGTTACCTGTCCTTTAAAAGCATCGATGATGAACTGCAGGGCCTGAGGCTGCACACACTCGATGCACTTCTGAACCACGTGGTTCCCATTCTGATCTTTCACACACTTGAGGACGTGGCCATCCAGCTCCTTGACCATCTCATTCTGCAAAACAGTCACCAATTCACTCCCACATAGCAGAAGGGTCTGGGGTCAAGGGAGCCTAAGGGATACACTGGCCCTGTCTGTCTGATCCCACGAGGCCCAGACACAAGGCAAAAGGAGAACTGGGATAACCAAATGAAGCCGAATGCAACGCCACACAGATCGGGACGCATTTCAGAACTAAGCCGCTCTGCGGCGCCCAGGGAGCCTCATGCCCAGCTCAGACGTGCCTGCTTCTTACCACACTGGACCCACCGGCAGAGGGGCAGCTCTGAATGAGGATGGCATGGAATCAGAGCTGCTGAGTACCAGCACCGGGACCAAGGCCTGGCATGCAGGAGGCACCCAGTAAATAAATCATTATCGACTGACTAAAAGAAAGCCCAAGGGGAACAAACTGCCTCTGCTTCAGGAATCTAAGTTCGCAATGACTGACTGTTCTCATGCCACTCTAAACCACTGACATGTTGGCACAGAAGATTTGTAAAAATTATCTTATGTTAACCAGCTTGGGGAGAAAATGAGTTTTATTTTTTAAGGTTATTCAAAGATCATGAAAACGGGTAGAGAAGATAAGCTTCAAAGATTTCTCTAAGAAAATAAAATTTGAAAAGATGTGGTCATAACTTACAATTACCTGCTGGTCAGGAGAAATTGATTCTAATGCTTTCTGAATGACCCGGCAGCCATACATCTGTAAGGCCAATGGCAGGACATGGCCTCGTATTCGTGTAGCCAGGGCAAGTTTCTGATCCAGGTTCCCAAACTATAAGAAAATAAAAGATCTGTGGCAGCAAACAGAATCTGGCGGCTTCTCCCAGGCATTTCACCTCTGTGACTCAATAGAAAGGGGAGCAGGCAACATTATTCCAATTTTAAAAGAGAGGAAACTGAGGAAGGCTGTGAGCTGCTGAGGGCAGCTTGGAGGAAAGAGATGCACCCACATGTCCAGACTGTGAACCCCCGAGCAGCTGCCGCTGTACTGGGAGAGCACCTTGAACCCACAAGACTGAAGCCCTCACTGACCCAATCCAGCGGCTAATAGCCTGATGTGATTAATGATCGTTTCAAGCATCAAAGGGCAGAAGAGTCAAAAGGGAAATCTGTTATGGATCCAATTGTCATTAACAAGGAAGAATAAATTGTCTGCTGGAGGGAAGTGAATCTTTTTGCAGAGTTTGTGAAGAGGACAAGAAAGCCGTCCTTTTTGAAAAGACAAAAGCCTTGTCTTTTCAAAAACACCTGCCCTGCTCCCCATTTTTAGAGGAAGCACAGGCAGGGCTACAGAATTAAACTTCTGCCAGCAAAGTTACCTCAGGAGAGATGGAGCTGATAGGACTGTAGAGGGATGCATTAACCAAGATTTTTTTTAAAAAATGCCCAAAGACTAATGTCTTACACCATATACCAAAATAAAGTCAAAATGGGTACACGATTTAGATAGAAAGGCTGTTACAATAAGCAAATCAGGAGAGCAAAGAATTGTTTACCAGTCAGATTTATGGAGAATGGAAGAATTTATGACCAACAAGAGTAAGAGGGCATTACAAAATGCAAAATGGGTAATTCTGATTACATTAAATTGAAAAGTTTCTGCACAAAGTCAATGTAACCAAGATTAGAAGGGAAGCAGAAAACTGAGAATCTTTACAACCAGTGTCTCCGATAAAGGCCTCATTTCTAAAATATACAGAGAATGGAGCCAAATTTATAAGAATACAAGTCATTCCCCAACTGATACAGTTATATTAAAAAATGCTATAAATCACTATTGATTAGAGAAATGCAAACCAAACCACTCTGAGGCGCCACGTCACACCTCTCCGATTGGCTAACATGGCAAAACAGGAAAATGATACATGTCGGAGATGTGGGGAAACGAACACGAGTGCATTGTTGGTGGAGTTGTGAACTGATCCAGCCATTGTGGAGAGCAATCTGGAACTACGCCCAAAGGGCTGTAAAAATGTGCAGACCCCTTGACCCAGCAATACCACTGCTGGGGCCATATCCCAAAGAGATCGTACAAACAGGGAAAGGACCCACATGTACAAAAATATTTATAGCAGCTTTTCCTGTGCTGGCCCAGAACTGGAAATCAAGGGGATGCCCCTCAATTGGGGAATGGCTGAACAAGCTGCAGTATGTGAATGTAAAGGTAGACTGCTGTAAGAAGTGAGGAGCAGGCGGACTTCAGAGAAACCCAGAAAGACTTGGATGAACTGATGCTGAGTGAGGGGAGCAGAACCAGGAGAACATGGTACACAGTAATAGCAACGTTGTGCCCTGACTGACTGCGAAAGACTTAGCCCTTCTCAGCAACACAAGGACCTAAAGCAACTCCAAAGGACTCATGATGAAAAACGCCATCCACATCCAGAGAAAGAACCATGGAGCTGGAATGCAGATATTTATACTAGGTCAAAACCATGGACTGCTCTGACTGCTCCCAGTCCTACCGGCAATCGTCAAAATGTCATCACTAAGACAGAAAATGAGTAAAAGTCAGGAAACTACTTATTGATCAAACTGAACCCATACAAACTCCTGAGCAGGATCACACTGTGACTGGCATTTCTTTTTGTAAAAACAGATGCACAGTCCAGTTTATTGGGGAATAACACATATTTTCACAATATAATAATTAGATGGTTTATAAAAGGGCTTCTTCTGTCCTCCCCATTTTAAAACATCCTTCCATAGCAATGTCAAGCTGACTGTAATTTCTGAATGGCTGGAGTCCAGCTGTGGGTTTACAACCGAGGATGCTGACCACCGACATCGTCCTGCTGTGGTGAGTCAAACATCCGGATGTGACCACCCAGATCTCTGTTCCTAGCTGCCTGGGCAGGGTCAGCCCAGTCCAAGAAACAACCTGAGCTGAGTGACCAAAGTGGGTAAAGAACAAGGCTGGAAAAGGCCAAGAACTCAGGCCCACGGAAAAAAAAAAAAAAAACCGAGGAAGAAGGGTGAAGCTTAGTCAAGGCTCACAAGCTCCTGTGATGCCTAGATTTGATCCTGACCAATCCAAAGCTAAACAGGTTTCTGGACAGCAGCAAACTGTAGTCTGTAATGACTACATAAAAATTCTTAGACAGAGACAGGAAGGGTGGGGGGGGGGGGTGGGGGGTGGTTGGGAAAGAGAGACAAAATGAGAAAGAAGATACATAAGAGACTTATTTTTGAATGCCAAGGTGAGTCCATCAGAAACCAAATGATTCCCTAAGAACTTTAATCCTTGGATAACCAGATGAAAAGCAAAAACACTCAGAATTGGCAGGCAGAATCACCACTGCTACAACCAAGCACTTGCTTACCTCAAAAAACTTCTGAATTACATAGTTGCCAAAAACATCAGTCATTAGTTGATAGGCGGCTTGCAGAATCTCATTGAACACCATCTGGCGCTCGGTAGGAGTGGCTCGCTCAAGCTTCTGCTGTATGAATCTGCACAGAACAGAAATGAAAAGGCCATCTGTGGCTGACAGGGCACCGTCACCAAGACAAATGCCCATCGTTCTCAGAGGGGTCTCTTAGAACACAATCTGCTCACTCTGTGGGAGGAAAGAAGGAAGCAGAGCTGAGAAAGAAGGGCACCAATGTCTATGGCCACATGGCTAAAGAAGAAGCCGAGCCTGGCTCTGAATTGAGGGCCTCTGGCTTTGCCATTACTCCACATGTTCAAAGAAACCCAGAACTTCAGAGCTGAAGAGGAATGAGTAAATACAAATTCTCCCCTCAAACTCTCTGATGAGTGTCTGTCCTGCCTCTGACTGGAAACCTCCAGTGAGGCCAAACCCACCATTTATCTTCCTTCCTCGAATCGGACCTAACTGCTAGGGCCTTCCTTGCAGGATAAGGCCATGGTTCTCTCACCTTGGGGTTACACTTTGCCCAGTTTCTTCAACCAGTCTTCATGTGGGACAAACCTAAGGCCCCTCTGCACCTGGCTTTCCTCTTGTCAAAATGCTCCAGAAAATGGTCTGGCCACAGGAGAAGATAAGAGTTGAAAGGAACGCCAAAGGTTAACCTAATCTAATACAGATGAGGAAACTGGGGCACGTCTCCCTAGTCTATAAACCATATCCTTTCATGATACAGTCTTGAGATGGCAACAGACTAATCCCAAATGTTCTGAATTCAGAGCATTACCTAAGCTCACCTGCCTTGATTTTGGATTTGTGACATCGACTTTTCTGAAATGAGTATCATAATGGTTTGTTTCTTTCTCTGGCTAAAATCTTCATAAACTATGTCTATGACATTTGCTTGAGCTACCATTATAAGAGATGTCAGTGGAGTTCAGGCCAGCCTGCTCTGGCCCTCTGTGATCACTGCTTTCCTAGACACCTAAGAATTCTATCAGGGCTCAAAGCCAATCAGTCACTTATCCCATTCTTTTCCCTTTGGAGGCAAACTGGACAAGATCTGCCTTTCTCTGGTTCGGTGGTGATGATCCTTCCCTTCCCCCACTTTTTTTTTTTTTTTTGCATCGGTGCTCCAAGGTCTGGGACCTTCTGGGCATAGTCCATGACATCAGAGAACCTGACAGCCTTTCCAGTGTTGCCTTCCTCAGGACCACTGTCCAGGTAAGAAGCCCATCTTCTTGGCTCCATGGGCAATGCTCTGCTTTCCACTAGACCTCCCCTACCTCAGAAGAGACTGTTTTCTTATTACTATTTTAATCTCTGCTTTTATCTGTTGATGGATTTTTGAAAAGCCAGACTACATGGAGCTTTTCTATATACTGACTGATGAAATACTATGAAATTAAAGTAAATACAGTCCCTGCCCCAAGGAGCTCACATTCTAACGTGGGACAACAAAGCATAAACAGTACAAATGGAAGGCCATTTCAGAGAAGGTGAGGCGAAAATGGGGCAGAGCGCTGGGAAAAGCCTCCTGAAGAAGAAGCGCAGCCACAGGCTGAGTCTCGAAGGGAGGCAGAAAACCCAAGGAAGGGAAACAATTTCAGACAAGAGGGGCTACAAGTGGAAAGGTCCAGAGCCGGCAGATGGCTCACATTGAAGAGCGTCAAGGACAAAAACGACTAGAAAGCTAGGAACGGGCCACCAGTTGGTTTCTGGTCTGCCCAATGCCACAGAGAGGTGCACGACTGGCACTCCAACATCGGTCTTTCTACCTGAAATCCACGCTATCATTGTACCACGGAGGCTGTGAATTCACAGAAGAGAGAAGGGAGTGATGGAAATACAACTCGGACTTTATTCTCTTTCTGGTCCAGATGACCTCTTGGGATTTATTTTCTGTTTTGGAAGGAGCAAGGTGTTATCTGAGCCTGATATCATCTGTGTAAGACAGCTCAGGTATGTGACAAACCCCTAAGTATCAACTCAGGGCTGTCTGGGCGACTGAGAGGCTGCACAAGGGGCTTGTTCAGGGTCATGGGGGCTGTGCCACAGGCACAGTCTGCGACCACCCTGTGCCAGAGCCTTACCATCAGCCACAGTCAGACATAGTGAGGTGGTCTGGGTCCTCCCTCTTTGAGAATACAGGACAACCACCCCCACAGGCAGAACTTGAAACCAGGCCTACCCAACTGCAAGGTCAGTCCTCAGCCTCTGCATCATCATAAAAAGGGTTCTTAAATGCACAATCTGGGCAGTAACATGGATCAACATGGAGAAATGGCACCAGCCAATCTTACACAAGAATTTGTTTGATTCACGTGTATCAAGCTGCTGGGATATACCATACATAGCTTTGAGACCTGGGGCTGGGCCACAAAGCTTTTGTGTTCCAAGGCAGTTCCCCCACGCTAATGGGTAATGCTCACCCTGCAGGTCTACACCGGCAGAGGCCACTTCTTCCTCCCCTAAGAAAGGGCAATCTTGGACAACCCTAACACCGCCCCCCCCCCCCCCCCGCCCAAGAACCAAAGCAAACCAAAACAACCCAAGTCAAGGTTTTGGCTCCCGGTCTAAATTTTTTAAAGCCCCGCTTTAATTATTTCGAGAACATTTCAGATGTCACCCCAACCCCTCATTTATCCATTCTCAGTGCATGCAAGCCAGTCAGAGTCAGGAGTGATTGTAAGCAGGACTGGGAAACACCAATGCCAGTGGACAGCACTGGGCAAAGCAAAGGCACAGAATAATCGCCATTTGTCTTGCCTTTGACCTTCAGCTTTAGGGTAAATCCGAATCTCCCCAACCCACTAAAAGAAATAAACCAAAGGTAAATGCCAACGAGGTCATCAAGCTACCAAGAGCAAGCTTAAAGAGACAATATCTCAGGGCAGCTCTGGACCTGGGGTTCTCCACAAGATTTTTGGGGGACACGCAGGCCCATTGAGCAAGTTGCCCGCTAGGTTCTGCTTTCAGAGAATGCAGCAAAAAAGGCGATTTTGGAACATTCCAAGTCAGATCTCCCCAGGGAGCAGAATCTGGGACTGCCCACTCACCACGGCTGCTGCAGAACCTCAAAACAAGCAAACAAGCACACATGGGGATGAGCTCAGACACTCACCTGGAGCCATGCTGGTCTTGGGAAAATTCTACTATGTGCCCCATGAGGTCTCTGAGCTGAAGGTTCGGGAAACGGTTGTTCCGGAAATCTTCTAACAAGCGACTGCGGCCGGAGGGCATGATGTCGGCCCGGCTGTAGCGCAGCCGAGAGGGAGGGAACAGCTGGCTGCTGGAGCTGAAGAGGCTGCACGTGCTGGACGTACTACGGTGTTTGGCTTCTGCTCCAGGAGCTGCCGAGATATAACGCCCGCTGCCATTGGCCAGGCCTCCTACAGCAAAGGGGCTCTCGTCAACCGGGGATGTCAAAGCATTCCTCACATACAAGCTTACTGAGAGCACAGATGCAATGAGCAAACAAATATTCTCCCCTTTAGAATTGAGACTGATTAAACTGCAGGTTTACATTCCCCAAACTTCTTAATATGTAGAGGTACACTTATCAAAAAGGAATACAAAAAGCAAGAGGGAAATTAACTTACAGAAAATATGCAGAGACTCTGATCCTCCCAAAGCCCAGCAGCTAAGCTGAAAGTGTGCCTAGGAAACCCTGAGGGGAAGGGAAGGGGGCTGGGCACTCTGGGCAGACAGGACTAAGGACCTAAGTGTCTGGTCTCCCTGCCTTCAGGCCCAGCACCGTGGACTCTGCGGTACCCTCTAGTGGCCCCTTCGGTTTGGAGGCTCTTCGTCAAACATCCAACACCCTCCGGCACACAGAAAACATAGGGGACCAAAAACAGCCTGGGTGCCATCAGGCTTCCTGGCAGGAATCAGACAGCATCAGGTCATTGGTGACACCCAAAGGGGGGCGGACACATGAAATGTTCAGGGTTAGTTAAAACAACGAGTTTCTAGTCTTGTGGCCAACATCAGGAATTCCTACGTGTTTCTCTGGGCAAAAGGATGAACAAAGAACTGCTCATTTCAGGTCCATTCAGGACAACAAAGTCGAATGGCCGCCAACACCAAGACAAAGTAAGAAAACAAGCACATCAAAGGGGGGAAAGCACTTGACAGTGTCCTTTTAAATCAATAAACCTTTTAGAAAATGGAAAAATAGGGATTTAGGAGCAAGATTCTATTTTTCTAAAGTCCAATGATGAAAAATCTGCAGTGAATCTTTCCACCCCCTGGGTACAGGGTAGTTCAATTAAATGAGACTATGTGTTCACGTCACTGTGGCCAAAACCCATCCCTGGCTACCCAGAGCCACGTAAAAAGGGGCAGGATGCCAGGGCTGCAGGACAGACACACTCCAGGGAAGAATGTTCCCTTCTCCCCTCTCAAAACCAAAGCATCTCCAAGTTCCTTCTCTAAGGCCCCTAGAAAGACTTCCGCAATGGATGGCTCCTTAGGAATCCTGGCTCCACTGGCTGAGTGACCTCCTCCCTCTTCCTTTACCCCTAAGAATAAGCCCGCACACACCCCATGGCTTTCATTCTCCCCCCAAAGCTGTTTCAGCTCTCATCCCTCACTCCAGGACTAAGTGACAAACTGTGGGCTGGCATCCAGTGCCTCTCCCTCCAGGAGTGGGCCCTAGAGACTCTGGAGGCCAGCCCAAAGCATGAGAATTCTCCCCTCCAAGGACTATTCTGAAGATGATCCTCCATTACTGGAAACACCGCTCGTCATTTCCAATCTAAGTCATTCAAGCAGGTGTATCAATACCCTTCTCAACGGCCACAAGGAATCCATGCCTCGCCATAGCCCTCACCACACCGCTCGGCCAAGCCTCTCCAAGCAGAATCCTCTCTACCACCTTAGTAACCACAATCCCCTCAATCCTCAGTTTCTCCCCCTGAAATCATTACTTCCTCTGGAAAGACACCTGTGGCTGAGTTATCTGACTCAGATTTACACAATCAAAGGCCACCAGCAGTATTTTCACAGCTGTAAGTCACCCTGGCGCTCACACAGGAATGAACAAAGTTGGAGTGTGAGTTCAGTCCAATACCTTCACTTCTAAGGTGAATAAACCAAGACAAAGAAAGAGCTGAAGTGATTTGCTTAAGACCACACAAGGAGTAAGAGGCACAGCTGGGGGACGAATCCAGGACCAGTGTTCGAGGTCCCAAAGCAAGCTGGTGGCAGAGGCCAGGTCTCCCCCAACATCAGACTCCTGCTGCACTGAGCACAGTCTGCAGAGTGCTTTCCACTGGGACGCTGCTCTAAGGGGGCGGGGTGGGGGTGGGGGGTCACTCACACGCACACATGGAACAAAGCTCACGGAAAGCTTTTCATTAGGGAGATGCCCAAGCAGCTCATGTGCTGGCCTTCTACAATCTCTTCAGCCCTACAAGATTATTCTGAGCCATGATGGGATTTTTCAACTATAATTTCATCATTCTACAGATGAAGACACTGAGGTCCAGAAAGGGAAAGGGCCTGGCTCAAGGCCGTAGTCTTGGACAGAAGAGTGACCAAGGACACTGTGGAGATTGTGAAAATGGGCTGTGTGGGCTTGAGGGGATGGAAAGGAGCCCCCCCTAGCAGACGGCTGACACAGGACCAGACTTGGGGAGTGAGGAGGGCTGTCTGCATTCTGGAGTCCATCTGAGCCCACAACCAAACTGGGAAAGTCAGGAGGGGCAGGCCTGAGGACCATCGAGGACAACGCACACCAAACTGACAGCGGCTCGTTTCAGGATTCTTCCTCCTCTGGTACTGCCCCTCTCCTGGCTCCTCTCTACGGAGGGAAGAGCAGAAGAGGAGGCACAACTCCCAGCTATGTGGCTGCTGATCTGAGGAATTAGGGAAGAGGACATGTCTAGAAATGACTACAAGCTGACTTTTAACCAGCAGCCTACCACGGGCAAGGCCCACAGCCCTGGGTGTGCAGAGATGCTCGCCTCAAGCAAGTTATCATCCAACTGGGACCCACCAAGCACAGACGGGTCGTGCCAAAGAGATCCCGAGATAAGGCCAGACTCCATCTCTGAGGTGGCACTGACGCCATGACAACTCACCCCAAGTGGGCTTGAGAGGCTCGAGGGGGAGGGGCCCTACATTCCCTTCTGACCACCCCCGGCCCTTGACGACCCCACCGGGTCAACCATCCCTTTCATCCCCCCAGTCTGCAAGCAGAGATTCCCTGACTGCTGTGCTAGGTCCTGGGGATTCCAAAGCATCTCACAATGGGGAAGACAGACGTAGGATAAATCTAACTATACAAAAGGCAGTCTGGGTGGGAGGGCACCAGCCCTGTCTTGTATGGAGCCTGGCACAGAGGCCAGAGAGGGAGGCTCACAGAATAGGGAGGGGGGAGTGGTTCTGTGCAGGGCTTTTCCCCAAGCTAGGCATAGGAGCTGCTATTTTATTCCACAGGCAGAAGAGAGCGACCTGGTCAAACTGGAGAAGAAAATTACTTTGGCATCACCACGGAGGACAGAAAGGGAAGGAGAGACATGCTGAGAGAGCAGTAATATTGGAGAAAGGAAACGAGAGCCCAGAGTTGGAAGCTTGACGAAGAGGGGAGGCTGGGTGAGATGGGAGTGATGCTGTGGAGACAGAAAGGGCCAAACGTGGGGTGAAGGGGAGCGAGGAATCCAGGGTGAGGCCAAGGCCACAAACCAAAGCTTGGGGAGGAGCCTGTGAACAGACCAGCACGTCAGGCCATATAGAAATGAGCTAAACACATTGCAGCTGATGAGGCTTCCGTGAAAGAACGGAAGGGGGCCTGAAAGAGCACCCTGCGTCACATCTCCAGTCCAAGGTCATGATACGGAGACACAGGAGGGATGCGCAGACAGGCAGGAGGAGACCAGTGGTGTGAGGCATCATTTGGCTCAAAAAGAACATTTCTAACAACTGTGTGAGAGGGGAAAGTGCATGTGGACCTGCGCAATGGGGACAGATCTGGCCCCCGTGGGGCGGGCCTGGGCCATGGAAGGCACAGTCTATTCTGGGGCTTTGCAGGACTCTTCCCCCTGGGACCCAAAGTCCTGTCTTTCCTTATAGGCTGCTCCATTTGGCTGTTTTACAGATGGGGGTGAAGGTTCTGGTTAATAGTAACCCCCTACCTTTTCTACTCCATTTCCACAGCCTCTCAAGGATGGAAGAGTAGATCTGATCCTGGCCCAGTCTCCAGTATTTTCAGAAAGAAGGGTCAAATGCAACAGGCCAGGGAGCCACTGCACCATGCCACTGTGAAGCCGGTGACAGAGACAAAGGATCGGTTTGGTAAAGAGCATGTACAAGTCTTAGGAAGAAATTGTTCTGTAGAGTCCTTATGAAACAAGCTAATGGGTGGAGGTGGCTCAACTGAAGAACTACAGCCCTCACAGTGTGGAGTGTGGAGGCCACACCACCCTGTAAATGAGGTCCTACTGACAAAAGGCTAAACTTGGAAACAAAACTAGAGTCTACACGGAAAGTTTCCTGAAGGGCAGCAATGGGCAGACAGGGCTCTATGTGGAGGCCCTGAACCTCCTCTGGGTCACAGGTCCCATGGGCAGCAAGGCTGCCGAAGCCTCCAGATCTCTCCCAAGAGAGCAGGTTTTAAAACGCCTAAAATAAAACAGGATTAAAAGGGAAAAAAAAAGGCTTAAAAAGCCTGGCTCTTATCTGACTTCAAAGCTCAAAAGTAGGAATGATCAAAGGCAGGGGAAAGTTGATAACTTTGAACCAGGCAGGAATGAGGAAAAGAGAAAGAATACAAGTCTGAAATGGAGCAGTGACCCTGTGGCGCAAATTCTACTGTGGGCAGCTAGTCTTCATTGTCACCAACCCCCATCACCAGAGGTCCTTAGAGTGTCTCCCATCTCCCCATACTTCCATGGAAATGTCTGCTAAAAAAGGGGGTGGGGGAAGGAGAATGGCCTTCTTAAATTATAGAAATCAACAGTAACAGAGTCCAGAGAGATTCTGGTCCAACCTCAATCATCTGAAGCACTTGTATTAGCAAAGACCTAAGGTTCCACTAGATGGGGATACTGTTCCTTGAAAACCCCTGTGAATGAAACACGAACCCCTGCCACTGTCCAGGCTCCGGGAGGGGGAATTTGTCTCTTTTAAAGCAGAGAGAAAAAACACCCTGAAAATGGTTTTTTTTTCTCTCTCTCTCTCTCTCTCTCTCTCTCTCTCTCTCTCTCTCTCTCTCTCTC
>CM053595.1:323687009-323705587 GCA_028646575.1 Pseudocheirus occidentalis
AATGAAGCAGACACACCTGCTAGGGACGGCCTTCTTGAGAAGCTGAGCCAGAAAAGGGAGGAGAGACAGGGGATACCAGCCAACATGGAAGGATGGAGGAAATGGGGTTTGTGGGAGCAGGGAAGCAGCCAGTAAATAAGGAGAGGTTAAAGACAAAAGAGAAGATGATGCGGAGATGGCAACTGGCTGCAGGAGAGGGGATGGAATGTGGATCACTTGTGAAGTCAAGAGGGATTTGCCCTTGGCGAGAAAAGGGCCTTCAGACAGCAGAAGGGATCTCGTAGGTGTGAGATGAGGAGGAGGAGGAGAAGCAAAGAGGGAACTCTCTGCAAACAGCATTGACATTTTCAGGGACTCAGCTGGGAGGGTGTTATGGAGTGGGAGCCACGGGAAGCTTGTAGATGAGAGGTTGGGAAAAGCTGCTGCAGAATGCAGGACAGTGCATCAGATCGGGACATGTCCACCTCACTGCCCTATATAAGCACAGCTTCATTCAGCAGACTGAGCCAGGGTGAAAGCAGAGGATGGCGAGAGTGATGCAGGGCTGAGGCTTGCTAAGGCAGACCCTGGGCACTTGAGACAAGAGGTAAACTGGTTCCCCAAGGGATGGAGGTGGCTAGAACAGGGGGGAATGACCTAGCAGAGAACTACCAGTCAAGTGGAGGTCACAGTGAGGACAAGGAACAAGGTTTGGGGTCACAAGGTAGAGGGAGAGGTGGCATGGGAACAGAATGGGACTGGCATGCCAGAGCTCATCACACAGGTGTGATGGGTCTGTGAGTTGTGGCAAGTTCAGGGTGTGGCCATCTTGATATGTGAATGGGATGGAGAGGAGCAAGTAGAGGTGAGAATATCTGAGGGCAGCAATTGGGGAGGATGCCTGAGCCTGAGCACAGACCTTAACTCGGAGCAGCCCCAGAGAGGCCAAAGGGAAACCAGGAATGACACCTTGTTATGGTGGTGAGCCGAGGCAGGCCTTGGGGTCTCGCCAGTCTCTATTTCAGAAACTCTTCATGACCTTTTAATTTAATGCCTTTCAATCATCTCCAGGTACTGAAGAGATGACCAGGCTCCTTCTCTACCACTGACATTAGGGACAAGTTCACAATTCTAGGCACAAACAGAAGCCACCTTGGACTCTCAGGTTATCTGCTCAGGCTAACACTCAAGACTCAGTTCCATGCTACATAGGAAGGACGAAATGAGCAGAACTAACCAAAACCTTCCTAGTCCTATGGGAAAGCTTTGGAGATTCAACTATTCCATCCAGCTGTTAGGATGCTAGAATGAGGAACCAATGGGTCCAGGGTGGAAAGATGTTTTCTGTCATCTAGTAACTGCAGCTGAGCCCCTCTACTTAGTAACATGAAGAAGTAACAGCGCTGCTAACAGAGAACAGAATCAGAACATTCATATGGGTGCAAAGCATTTCTATGCAAAAAACCAAAACTGCTGCATTTTCTACCAACACAAAAGAAAAGCGGCGGCCAGGAAGTCGGTCTCTCCATGGTTACTGTGCTTAGGCTCTGCCCCTTTCCGTGGTGCTGTTTTTTCTTGCTATAGTTAATGTTGTTTTAACACTTCAATTATAAAGATGTGGACCCTGAGGGCTTACAGTCATTAGTCTTGAATGAAATCTGTATTCAACAGGAGCCAGGGAGCAAATGCAAGATGCATTTTCCCAACGTAATTCTTTTTGATAAACTGAATTCATTTCTAGTTTCACAAGAGGTTACTGGTTTTGGATGCTGTTTTGCACTCAGCCCGGGGGGCTGTGGCCCTGATTTTAAAATCATTTTATGCCAACATCTCACTTGCTATGGCTACTAAAAGGAACAGATTTAAACACCAGTCCCTCTGGACACGTGGTTAATTGGCTTTTAGACACAATTAATTTAGTTTCTGCTCTGATACAAGCTGATAAACAGGAAACCAATAGGAAGCAATGATTTGCAAAATTTCTAGAATTTGGTGCTCTAAAGACCAAGGCTTCGAAGGAAAAGATCAAGTAAATCTGCAGATGACTGGGCCATGTTATTCCCTCAAAGCAATGAAGGGCATTCTTTGGACTAACTCTCAAATCTCCACCCTCTACTGTCTTCTAGCCATCAAAACCAACATCAACTCCTTCAACAGGGTTGTGGCAGGGTCCTTGCTTCTCAGTGACATTAAGGCCTTCACTTTTTTTTTGGTCCCACTATTAAGGGGGTGAGGAGGAGGAGTGGGAAGAGGAAAAGGAGGAGGAGGAGCAGGAGGAGGAGGAAGGAGAAGGGAGGATTCACCAGGTGGAGATCAGACAAGAGCAGGCACTGTTGGGCAGGGGGAACAGAGTGAAACAAATGTGAGTTCTCCATCACAGTGCTGTTCATCTGAAATGCTGCCAAGGACTTGAATTTTCCAAGAATAACTTAGAGAATCCAAAGGATTCAAGAAAAGCAACTAGCCTAGCTCCCGAGTTAACAAAAAAACGTAGTCCCGGGAAGTAGTGACCCAGGCCCAACGGGAGGCCCCTGGAAGAGCATCTGAATGAGCCCCACAGCCCAGGAAGGACATGCTGGTCTTCTGGAGAAAGCGAAAATCTTACTTAAAATCTTTGCAATCGGCATCCATTCCATTTGGCAACCCTCTGCCTTTTAACTTAGAATCCTCCTCATCTCCTGGTTTAACTTCTCTGTCTGTGTCCTCCGCAAACGGAGAAGCCTGGCCTTTCTCATCTCCTTTCTCAGGTCCATCTGTTTCAGCATCTCTAGGGCCCTGAGGAGAAAGAGTCTGTTTGATTCTGAAAATTGAATAGCACACAAAAAGGCACCATAAGGTGACCTAAGTCTACACTACAGTGCACAGAAACAACAAATATACTTCAAAGTGGAATGGAGAGGTTCCCTCATTTACCAAAGGCCCGAATTGGAATACAAAAGCGTCGCCGTTTATAATGGAAGGCTAAGGCAACCTTAACTATAGCGGGGCTTGGAAAGCACTAACACCACAGGGTCTGCTGACTGCTTCACACAGAGAGAATCTCCTTGCAATCACAAGGTGTCGCATTTGAACTGGGATGTGCCGGGCTCCCCTACAAGGAGTTCAAACTCCATCTTGAAGATCAATTGAGGAAGTTACTAGGGCTTATGCTCTGCATCATAACGAAGCCCAAATCCCTCCCCAAATTCCTCCGTTTTAGGATTCCTTCAATAAGGAGGCCTGGGGACAAGAGCTACACACCCTCCCTAAACATATTCAAGATAACCAAAAGTGAAAAAACAGAAACAGGACCGAATCAGACACAAGCATAGAACTGAGGCTTTCTTCCACGCATGGAGGTACTTACAAAAGCTCCTTTCCTAAATCGAGAATCCAATTTATCTGCAGGAGAAGAACTTAACACATATTCTACCATGCTCACGCCAAGGCCTCCACTTTCGGATCGAGGCGACAGAATCGCATTTACTTCACTGTTTCCATGAAAACCCTGTCCAGGTCTTCTCTGTACCATAATAGGCTGGGACATCGAATGGTCTGTTTGGAAGAAAGAATAAAAGGAAAACTGCATCAACTTCCAAGTTAAACAAAGAGGTTATGAGATAACAGAGGGGAAGAGACCCCCAGCCATATTTTGGTTTAAATGCTGCTCAATGTAAACTCGGATGGAGGATGCTCCTTGGACAGTCACTCAGATGACAAAGGCCCTTCGAGCTCCTGGGAACCAGAGAGAAAGAACCACCTGCGAGCAGCTTTGAGAAAACCAGGGTACTGGGCAAGATAGAGGGCCAGGGGTTCCCAGGAACCTTATGGAAAACGATGCCCAAAAAAGTAACAAGTAGGACTCTCTGGGGCTCCCTACCAGGAAGCACTCTCACCATCACACCCTGAGGTGCCACCAAGCAAGATTCTAGGCCCCACTCAAACCTGGCTGGCCCACATTCTGAATAACTTTTCAAAGACCACTCACTCCAAGCTACTGACTGCACTTGCTAGTGTCCTTTAAGACACAAGCAAGCCCATTCCTGGTACTACAACTTCCCACTGTAATTTTTTAGCTTGAACAATAATCTTTATTACTACTTTCACTACTACTACTATAGGGAGAGAGGGAAGTGTGTGTGTGTGTGTTGTGTGCGTGTGATGCGTGATACATGTGTGGTATGTGTGGTGTATGTAGTGTGTGCGGTGCGTGTGTTAAGTCAGCATGGATACAGCAAGTACTATGTGCCCGGCACTGGGCTAAGCACTTCACAAATAACGACTTCATTTAATCCTCAACAACCCTCAGAGATCACTACTGCTATGATCCCCATTTCCCAGAAGAGTAAACCGAGGCAGCCAGAATGAAGGGTTTTGCCCAGGTCGCTCAGTACATAGTGAGCGTCTGAAGCTAGACAGAGCTGCGGACTCCTGACTCCAGGCCCAGCGCTCCAGCCACTGGGCATCCTCAATGCTGGGGAAAAAGGATAGAGCCAGCTTGAGATTAGTGAAAGTATGAGCCATCTCAGAATACAAATTCAGACAGAGTAACTGAGGCAGAGCTTCTTCAAAGAGCTTCTGTCACAAAATTTTATAAATGATTCCCAACAGGGAGCAGAATCTCAGCTCATTCTCTAGGACTCTTATCAAGTCTTCAGAAAGGCTTCTAAACTAGCCTAGGCTAAAAAGCTGGCTAGCTGGCAGAGTCCAGAGACTCTAGAATCACAAAGACCCGAGTTCCGATCCTTCCTCAGGCGCTTTCCAGCTGTGTAAGCTCAGCCCCATTTCAGAATCTCTCTGGGAGGTAGACTAGATGGCCTCCTATGGCCTTCCATTTCTAAGTTACTGCACTCCAAAATACGCAAAGGATATTCCTGTTCAGGTCCTGACCAAGATGGATGGCCAAGGTCCACTTCTACCTCTGAAATTCCAAGGGACGATTAATCACCTTTTACTTACTCTGTAATGGCCTAATCCCCTTCCATTCCATCTCCTCCAGCACACCGCCTCCTCTCTCACTTCCCCTCAATCTCTCCCTTCTGCCTACAAAGGTGTCTGCGTCTCCCCTAGCCTGAAAACCACCCCTCCTTGGCCCTTCCATTACTGCTCTCATCCTATTTCTCTTCTGTCTGGGCAGCTAAACTCCTTGAAAAGGTCACCCACAGCCAAGGCATCCTCTTTCCATCTCTTCTCAACCTCTGACAATCAGGTTTCCAATCTCATCGTTCCACCCCAGCTGCTCTCTCTCAAGTTATGGATCATCTCTTAGTGGCCAAATCCAATGGCCTTTTCTCTCTCCTCATGTTCCCTGACCTCTCTGTGGACTCAGGCCCTGCTGGTCACCTCTCCTCCTGGATCCTCTCTTCTCTCTGGGTGTTCAGGACCTTTTCTCCTGGGTCTCCTCCTCCATCTCCCCAGACTACACCACACCTTCTAACCCTAGATGTTCCTTGGGTTCTTCTCCTTGGTCCTCTTCTCTCCTCCCTCTAGATTAGTTCACTTGGGCATCTCATCAGGGGTTAGGGCATGAGACTACATGTCTGCCCTAGGCCCCCTCCTTCCTGATAAAGGACCTGCAAGGAGCTCTCCAACATCCACCTCTATTCTATCCCAAGAGGAGGCAGGGGGTGCTGAGGAGGTGGCAGTTTCAGATTTCATTTGATGTTGTAAGATGAGTTTCTTTGAGAAGTCCAAAGGAACAGCCAGGTGGGAAATGATGTAGGGGAGTGACATGGTTGGATCTGTACTTCTGAGAGATCAGCTCATTGGAAAGTTGACTAGAGAGGGGACACTATAGGCAAGCTGATTCCCCAGCACGCTATTAAGATAGTCCAAGCATAAAGTCAGGAGGGTCTGGACCAATAGCAAGAGAGGACAGTCAGAAGAAAGAAAGGAACATACATACACTGGAGAGGTTGACAAGCATCTCCAGGACTTGACAACTGACTGGATATAAGCAGTGAAAGTGTGGGCTCAAGGATGATGTGTAGGTCAGGAGTTGGGGTGACTGGGAGAATGATGGTCCCCTTGGCAGCAGGAGAGAACTTCGGAAGAAGGGGGGCTGCCTACAGGACATGCCACTACAGAGGTCCCCATCTTGGGCCCCTCAACTGTGAGCTGCTGAGTGCTGGCCCAGACCTCTTCCACATCCCGTCCCCACATTCAGACCCTTCTCTCCCTTAGCAGTTCTGACCTCCAATCACTGCTGCCCAAACACCTCTCTCTAGCCAAGTCCTCCCAAGGGGAGTGTTCCTCCAGGAGAACACAAGCTCTTCTGGCACAGGGACTGTCCCGGCACTTACAAGAATGCTGGGCACACATAGAGGAAACACTTACTTTTTGTTCAGCCATTCATTCAAAGTTTCTGATTTAGCCTGGAGAAAACAAGCAATTTACTTTTGGCTTTAATAAACTTCATCAATATACCTCAAGAGAATTAAAAATACCTTCTGACATTTTCCCAAATTCAAATTATACCGTCATTATCAGAGCCAAATTTCCAGAACACATATAGAGTCAACACCTGCTGCATGCAGAGGCCACCTAGCACAGCACCTACTTCCCAACCATCCACGCTGAACAGAAATGTCTAAGTGAGCTGGGAACAGGTCACTTCCCAAAGCCTTCTATGGACGCTTGTGTACAATAAACTGAAGTGACCCACATAGGAAAGGAATCTTAGCCTCAGAAATAGAATGAAAGAATCTCAAAAGTCACAATATGCAGGAAAAAGTAAACTTGAAAGTATGCATTAAACTCACATAAAGAAACGGAGCTTTAGAAAAATCTGGTTACATTCTTGCCTCTAACTTTTCATTCTCTAAATGCAATTCCCATACTTAGACCTTTACCTTCTCTGGGCTCCTTCATCAGCTATGAAGGCTAACTGCTCCCGGCACTGACCTAAGGACATCACTTGTCAAAGCTGGAACGCCTACTCACTGACACAACTATGAATGCCCCAGCTTCTGTTCCAAGGGCAAATCCCACTTGAAAATGGCCCCTTGATTCAAGGTGGAACTCCAGACTTAGTACTTAAAGACAGACTGAGTCATTTTTACCCCCAAATGTGACCAGTTTAACAACTCAAACATCACCTAGGTTTAACTACCATCATTAGCCTCAAACTTGACTCATGAAGAGTTGGTCAAAGCACCTGTCTGACTGCTGTCACAAGAGGGCTGCACTCAGTTCTACTTTCAAAGAAAAGTTCATTCGGGAAATGATCTGGTAGAACTTGAGGGTAATCCCCTTAAGGCACTTTTTATTTCCCTGAGTTCTAGGAAACTCACCATCAAGTAAAATCTTTTTTGATATTCTTCTGTAGGATCAGAAATTCAGACCCAAAGAGTACTTCCAGTTCCACATTTCTCCAGCAAGCATTAACTAAGCATCTTGGAGGCAAGCAGTATGCCAGACCATGGGGCACAAGCACCAAAAGCAAAGTCACTGCTCTCCAGCAAGGAGGAAGAAAGAGAGACACCTGCACATGGACGCTCAAATAAGCTAATTCTGTTCTGTTTTCGTTTGGGGGAGTGTGTGTAGCAGGAGATTTGGCGAAGAAAAGCTTCCTAGGCAGCTAGGTGGTCCAGTGAATAGAGCACCAGCCCTAGAATCAGGAGGACCTGAGCTCAAATTCGGCCGTAGACATGACACCAACTAGCTGTGTGACCTTGGGCAGGTCACTTAACCCCAAATGCCTTGCCTTCCCCCCTCCAAAAGGAAAAGCTTCCTATGGGAGGGAAGCAGAACTGGAGCTGAGCCTTAAAAGAAACCAGAGATTCTGTGTGAGTGCACTGCCAAGAGCTGCGCAGAGCCAGATGCCCAGCAAGCAGTCTGAACTGTCATTCAGTGCTCCCATGGGCACTGCTGCTGAAGGCTGGGGGCGCACAAGGCAGTCCCCCACGTGCCTCTCTCCTACCTTCAGCCCCTCCCATCACTGGAGTATCTCTCCCCCTGTGCACACGGCCACATCTGCCCAACTGATATTCCAATAGCAGGCCTGAGCAGCTTTCCCCTTGTCAAAAACATGACCAGTGTAAAGGGGAAATAACACACGAATTACCACGTACACACAAGCTCTCCCCGGCCAGCTGAGGAGGTGGCCCAGGGACAGGCCAGAGCAAGGAGGCCGGGCTGGGGAGGAAAGAAAGTGCAGTCAAGTGGGAGAAGACAGGAAAAGAAGGCGCGTGGTCTTTTAACTGATCCAGGAGCTTTCTGAGCAGGAAGGAACATGGTAAGTAAGCTTGGTCCTTTGGGAACACGACTCTGGCAGCTTGGCAATGAGAAATCCTCAGGAAAAGCTCGAGCAAAGTGAAGGTCTTTACATTCAGCAAAGTTTGTATCCTGGGTTCATGTCCAACAGCAAACCACTTGAGTTTCTGACAAGGGCAAGGAGCTGGTCAGGCCTGCAATGTGGAATCTCACTTGCACAGGTGGGAGAGGGCTCCGGCCCTAACCTGAGGGCCTGGGCTCAAGTGGTGGTCGAGTGTCCGCAGAGAGATCCACCACCAACAGGAGGGGCTGAAGCACAAGAATGAAGGGTGCAGGATGATGCAAGAACATCAGTGTTCAAATGAATCAGGGAAGTTAGAAAGCAGGCTTGGGTTGGGGGGAGGGCAGTATGCCAGGTTTGGAGATTCTGAGTTTGAGATACCTCTGGACCCCAGTGGGAAACATACCCTAGGCAGCAATGGTGTGGAGCACCTAAATGAGTGCCTACCCAGAAATAATGAGCCCTGCTGGTGCTAATAAGATCACCAAGAAGAGAAATTTCAGAGGGTGAAGTGGATCTAGAGCCCAGAGGATGACCCAGCCAGAAATGTCATGTAGGGAGGGGCAGGAAGGCGAGGGGTAGAGGGCCTAGTGCTGCAGAGCACAGAGAAGGAGGAAGCCTGGGAAAATGCCGCTCAGTTCAGAAGACAGTCCAAATTTTCATTGGGACTTGCTGAGCTCCTCAAAGGGCTAAGATACAGAAGGAGAGGATGGGAGGTGAGGCTGAGGACCTGGGGGCACAAAGACCCCCCCCCCCCCCGCATCCCTACTGAGAGGTAGAGGAGGGGCGCTAGAGAAGGCCAGGAGGGAAAGTATTCCACAAAGCCCATTAGGGGAGATAACACAAATAGGCAACAGAGTCGGTGAGTACAGACAGAGGATACTGAGCACAGAAAACCCCGAAGAGACAGATGGACAGCAGGGAGGCTATAGGGACCCGAGAGTTGAAGGTGACATCCAGCGCCAAGTAAAGGCTGGAAAACAGGCTATGCCATTCTCCATACTCCCAGGGATCAGAAGCCAAAACTAAGCGGCTCATTTTTCTCCCCAGCTGCCTGAACCACAGGGAGTCTTCCCCCACTCGGGCAATCTTAGGAGCCCTCCCGGGGTGGGGGGCCCTGCTCACCCGTCCCTCTAGTCCAGGTATGTATGCTGGAGGTACGGCACAACTGGTTTGTCAACACCCTTTAAGCCACTAGGGACCTGGGAAGCAGCAGGTATATATCTACGCATTCTGCAACTTGATTTAAACATTACATTCTCAACAACAGGAATGTTCATGCTGTCTTGTTGGTGAGCTCAGGGGAAGGAAATGAGGGTAAGCGGGGCAATGATTCACAGAAAAGTCGTCACTTACGAGGAGTACCCCAAGCAGTCTCTCTCCATTCATCGTCCCCAAGAAAGACGCTTTTTTGTCCATCTTTTGTGGAATCATCAGGTTCCCAAAATTTTTTGGTAGGCAAAAGCTAGTTTGGAAAGAAAAAAATGTAACATTTAAGCTTTGCTAGAAACACCAAGATTTATCATGCAGTCAGAGGGAAAGCATTTTAATACATTTAATACTTAACACTACCCTAAGAAAACCTGGGAAGGTGCAGCCCATTCATCTGACTTCTTCAAAACAGAGGCATCCAACTGTTCATTCTCTGACATGGTGATTCCACATTTCAGGCTAATACTCAAATCAAGAAAGTAGCAACATGAATTGGTACAAATGTGTTCACAGCACCACTGGGAAAGGACTAGGAATGGGAAGCAACACAGACAGAGCACAACAAAGAGCAGCCAAGCACACGGGGGCACAAGGACACCATGGAGTTTAACACGAGAAGGGCCGATGGACGCGACAGGCCGAGGGGGCTGGGACCTGGGGCCCAGCTGGACACTGAGGCCTGGGCCAAGCCAGACGCCATTTCTGAACAAGCAGCTCTCCCCCAAGTCTCCCCACACGGGCTTAGGACCAAGGGTGTGCACCGGGCTAGGTGGGGGCCAAGATACAGGGAGGACAACAACAGTCAGGGCCAAGGACACAGCAAAACCAAGAGGGCAGCTGGTCACAGGGGGCAGGGGTGAGGGGTAAAGGGCCAGGAACGACAAGTTTATTAAAAGGAAAAAATCCCAAATCTTACCAATCTTTAAAACCCCCCTGAAAGGCTTGACAGCCTATCAGTGAGCTGTGTGTGCACGTCGGGGCTTAGGGCACAGACACCTGGCCCCCCTACACCACAGGATGCACTTCCCTCTGGCAATGCTCAATCTTTACTTTCCACAAGAGGATGTGCCCCTAAGGAGCTGCAAAAAACGAGGTTTCCTGTCCCACCTGCCCCTACTGAATGGAGGAAAGAGAACAGAGGCTACCTCTGGCCACCCACATGGATGCTTCACAGACGGGAACACTGACACTGAGGAGAAGCTGACTCAGCCACGGCCACAGAGCTGCCGAAACCTCTGGCTGGATGGGACCCTCAGCCTGGCACTGTTCTTTGGCAGGCTGCCCCCCCCCAACAGGGCAAATTATGGGCAACACCCAGGGGATGCTGGGGAGCAGGGGTGGGGGCATCACAGGGGACAGGGAGACAAGGCCATGGCCAGTTTCATAATCACACTGAGACATTTTAATTTCTAAGATGGTAAATATCTATAGCTCTGACCCACAGACATGAAAACCTTTTAGGAGGGTTCTTAATAATCTGAAAGAATATAAAGGGGCCCTAAGACTACAATGTGTGAGATCTGCTGATCTAGAACAATCCCCTCATCTACCTAAAAAAAAGTTACGGCTTATTTTTCCCATGACCCACATTATCCAACATATCCTCTTTCCCTTCTAGAGATCCATTCCTTACTGTTTTCTTAAAAAAAAACAAAACAAAAAAAAAAAAAAACAGAACTAGTGGGTAAGAATCCATGGATACCTCACAAAGTGGGCCACGGGTGATGTTCCAGGTCCATTGTCGGCCTGTTCTCTCCCCGCCACCCCCCCAGAGGTGAAGGGCCTCTCAAAGGTGAGAGGAAGGGACATCAAGTCTCTGCCTCTGAATCTTCCTTCCCTACCCCAACTCTGCCTCTCCAATACTCTGAGAACATGGTTCTACCCCTGCGTTTCCAGACTTCTCACATTCTGCCCTCTCCTCTCTCGTGTCCTTCTGGCTTTGGACAGTGGCAGCAAACAGAATCCAATGCAGACCTGGACTGGAAGCCCTCCCTGGGTCATTCCTATATGACCACAGGCCTCGGCCTCGTTCAGCCTTGCCAGAAAAACGGTCAAAGGAGCCAACCTTTGCTAACCCTGATGTGATCTCATTATCACTTGAACAATGCACTGAAACCACCCATCTCTACCCAGTCCTACAGAAATGGCCTTCGATCCTACTCAGACACTCCACTGCTATAACATAAACTTGAAACACTGCTTATTTTATTGAAGACTGCTCCAGATTCAATGGGGGAAAAGGAAAGAAAGCTTTTCCACTGGGCTCTTACCCCCACTCCCAAATCCCCCCCAGGAAGGCTGACGTGCCCATCAAGTTTTTCTCTCTGAGACCACAAACCTACACCATGCAAAGCAGTGGAATGATTCCACAATAAATACTATAGATTCAAAGTTAGGATGCAAGTAGTTTATCCCAGCTAGCAGACCATATTCTCACATCTGTCTTCTGTTTGTTTGTTTTGCTTTTTTGGAAGGGGGAAGGCAGGGTAACTGGGGTTAAGTGACTTGCTCAAGGTCACACAGCTAGTGGTAAGTGTCTGAGACCACATTTAAATTCAGGTCCTCCTGACTCCAGGGCCGCTGGTGCTCTATTCACTGCGCCACCCAGCGCCTCATATTTGTCTTTTAAAAACCCTGACATTAAATAAAAAAAAACTGGAACCACTGTAACAAATATGCCCTTCCCGTGGCACATGACCTCAAGTAAATTCCTCATTCTAGGATTCTTCCAACAGTTGCTCTGTTCAAAGCAAATGAAGGTTACATCTTTGCTACTAAAGGTGAAAAAACATGATGTCCTAAGTCTTTGTGAAACAGCCTTTGAATTCCAGCCACATACTACTGGCCCCACTGAGGGCAGAGCTGCAGATGCCCTTAATGGCATCAGCCTCTTCCTGGAATGGCTTTTAACGGGTTCATCTCAACTTCCAAATAACCTCCAAGTTTTTGGACGCGAAGAGGCCAAGAGAAAAGCCCTGCGTGACCCCATCCAACTTTTTAATTCCGCTAACTCAAAAGTTATTCACCAAAACCACAAATTCCTTATTTTTAAAGCCCTGCAGCCCAACTAGACTATTTGAGCCTAAGTCACCCATAAAATCCAGCTCTCTCCAATGTCACCAAAACCCTCCTGCCTGACATGCCAATTGGCCCTTATTCAGGAATCTGCTTTCCTGACCTTATAGCAACCTTTGAAAACTCCTTCCTGCCACCTCTCTTTGAGTCTAAGCAGCCCGCCAGTTCTAGACCCAGATACCAGCTTTTAGGTCATGTTTTTATCTGTCTTCAAGGCTACAGAGACATGTGCTCCAACTGTCCGCTGAAACACTAATATCTCCAGCTCTGCTCTGACCCATCAGCCTCAGGATCTTGTCCACAAAGGAAAGTGACCTGCTCTGGCACACCCAGCTCCTGAGGAGCCCCACTGCTTCCTTCTCTAGTGCTCACCAGGAAGTACTCCGATAAGCTATCCTAGGATTTTGCCAGAAGCATACCGGCTTCTAATTTGCCTTTCAGCACCTTGCTAGAACAGAACACATTCTCTGCTTTTGTCCAGCATTGGGCCTCTTCCACTCCCCCACATTTTTCCAAGATGACCACAGAACAGCTACATTCCCTCCCCATTTGCCCTTCTGGAAAGCCAATCCCTAGACTACATGGTATAACAAGGGGAAAGGCAGAGTCAATAAGGGTGGTGTTTCAAGCTAGGGAAACCCCTTCCCCCCAACTCATTCCCTAATTTCTTCAAGTTAAGTTCTGGCCCAAATAAGCTATGATCACAGGTGGGAGCTCTACCCGTTGTGACCAATAACTGAAATACATTTCTAGAGGGTCAATTTCCTGTACTTAGAGCCAAGTTTAAATGAAGCGGGTGGAGAATTATGCTTCTCAGAAGGCCAAGTCAACAAGGACATCCCACTTCCTGGGGGCCACTCAGACAAAACATTCCACTGGTCACAAGCTGAAACGGCTGGAGCTCTGTGGACAGACAGAGGCAAACCCATCCCCACTAATGGAAAAGGAAATTAAAAAACAAAACACAGAAGCCAGGTCTGGAGAGATGGTGGCTCACTAAAGTCATCTCTCTCTGGCATTGAAGGAGAGGACATCCCATCATCATCATCATCAAAAAGGGGCATCCCAGACATGCAGTGCTTTGAACCTCAGATGTGGACAGCACCAGTTACTCCCGAGAAAGCCCATGTGCTGAGTCAGAGAACAGCAAAATCCCGTTTCTGCCCAATAGTTCGGACCCAGGTCATACTATGGAAAAGACCTTTTCATAAAAACAGGAGCTGGAGATTTCAGAAAATAACAAAGAAAAGCTTCATGGATGCTGACACTTACTTACTTCAACACTTAAGTTTACAGATCGGAAGGAATTGTGGGGTGGAACAAAAACGCCTCACCTGTCAGAGGGCAGGAGGAGAGGAAGGCCGGTGAGAGACCCCCACAGACAGAGAAGGAAATCCCTGAAGGTTCCTAGCTGCCTGTGAGACGGGGAAAGACAGAAAGGCTGGTGGGAGACAGATACCCAGAGAAGAAAAGGTGCGCAGGCTCCGCAGGCCCCTGTCCCAGGGGCAGGACTCAGGGTCAGATGGTGAAAAAGGGAGCGTGACTTTGGACAACAGAAGCTTCTCAGGCCCTGATGGCCGCTGCAACACCCGGCTAGCCGTTCAGATTACAAAGCAGATGGTGCCGCAGCCCCTCCAACTTCCCAAAACACTAACTTTTCTGTGGAAGAGATTATCTATCAATGGGATTTTGCAGTCCCTACATTTCACACAGGAACAGCACTGCACTGTTTTCCTTGGAAGGAAAGCTGTCTGGCTGCCCTTTCCCAGGTGGTAGCTGGATTGTGGGCAGTGGTTTTCTGAGGAGTTATCTTGACCCCCCAGATCATTTGTGTATAAGATGAACAATGAGCCTAGGGCCAAGGGAAAAGCACTAGCTGGGCCCTTCAAGTCTGGAGCCAGTCCCCAGCCTGCTACATCTGGCTTCTCACGCCACGGTGCAAGGTCTGTGCCTCTGTCTCCTTTCTCTCCCTGCTACAATGCCAATGGAGACCGGGGTGGCTGTGACAAGGCCATCCTGGGGACCCTTTCAAGATCATGGCCCTGGCCTGGGACCCAGAAGTGACTTGTATATACAGCAGACTCTGTGGCAGCAGGTTTGGAAAAGGAGAGGGGGGGCTAGGGGCCTGACCTTGTCCTGCTAAGGAGAAGCTAGGCCTGAACACTAGGAGCCTTGACAAGCTCTCGGTTCGATGGGACGGCTTAGAATGACACGATTCGGACATCGGCAATGCGGGAGATACTTCAGACAACATGGAAGCCATTGTGACACTTACTGTCAACATCCATGAATGATTCTTGAAAAGTCTCCACAGTGGAGTTCCTATCAAAGGGGGCTGAACTAGGGACTCAGGACCTCCATTCATATCCTCCTGCTCACTAACATGTGACCTGGTCAAAATAAGGAGCCTCCCTGGGGCCTCAGCTAATTTGTGGATAAAATAGAAATCAGAAGACCAATAATCACTTATTTAGTAGGGTCACTGGAGTAGGTAAAGCATTCTGTAAACCTTAGGTGCTTGGGATATGGCAGCTCACATTAGGCAATTTCCCTGAGATGTGGTAGTAGTGAGGGGGAGGAGAAAAGGGAAGCTTGGGAGGCTGCAGGCCACTGGACTGACCCTCAGCTGGCCACAAACAGTAGCCCTTGGGAACGGGCATTTGCCAAAGAGCAGAGTGGGAAGGGGTCTAACCTGCAGCTCTCAGCACAAAGCTAAGCTAACCAAGGGGTTCATGCTCTCCCTGAGCCCCAAGCTCCCTGACAAACTCAGTGAATGCCCCAGATGCAAATCACCACATTGAAAACCCACAACCACAAGGAGCTGTAAATAAAACCTGGGGAGGAGGGGAGGGTGGGGTGGAGGGTAGCCTGAGAAGTATGGTTTGGGGCACTTTAGAAAAACTATTGTCACTTTCAACGTATCAATAAATTTCTCACTGATGTTTCCAGGAACTGAGTCCAAAGTCTTCTGTGAATGTTCGTGTCTGTAAATATTTACCTCTCCCATTCCCCGAGATTCTAATGCAAGAGCTTGAAAATCATGATTCATTTCATCCACAGATCAAACCTGTTGGACAACAGAAAGAAAAGGAAAAAATTAGACTCCTCCTGGAAAAGATCATCTTCATCTTTAGCCCTGGTCATTTCTGCCCACCCCCACTCCCCACATAGAAAAGCCAGATTTGGGGAAGAAACCTGGGCAGGTCAAGCTGGTGCCCCCCCCCCCCAGGGGGGAGGGTGCCTCATATCCTTCTCCATCACAGCTCATTATTTTTAGTCTAAGACTTCTGAGTTCATCACTGTCAACAGAATCAAGGTTTCATTTAGTCTATTTCTATGCCCATCTATACCATACATATGCCAACCAAAGACCAGTGAGCAGATCTAGCCATGTTCTTCACATCCTGGGCACAAGCTTCAAACTTGGGCCCACTTCACACCCCAAAATGGAAGGGGCTGCTGGGGGGCTACCTGTCCTTTGGGAAGAGCAGCCTCCACCAAGCGTCTCCCTTCTCCCTTTGCTGTCTTTTCTCTGTCTGCTATCGGCCCCTCCTTCCTACCTGCCTGCCAGTGAGCTGCCTCCAGGCTCCCCCCCATTATTATACACTCTTACAGTTCACATGCTATACCAAGGGGCCCTTCTCTCATGCCTCCCTCCTGCTGTCTGCCTCCCCACCAGGCTCCACTCTGGTACTACACCTCAGTTTGCCAAAAACCTTCTGACAGGTGAATTCGTTCAATCATCACAAGACTGCCTAGAGGAAGGTGTGATTATTCTTCCCATACCACAGATGAGGAGCTAAGAGCACTGCCTTCCCTCATAGCCGCTGGAGGCATTTCAGATACGAACAGGGAATCCATGTGCATGTGTGTGTACATATGCACCTCCACCCTTGCAATACAAAACTGATGAAGTAACTATGTAAAAGAAGTTCAGTAACTCCACTGGGCCCTGCCAGGTGGGCAAGATTTGAACAAGCAAAGGCCAAGAGGCATTAGCCACATGGGAAAATGTGCGGAAGCTGATCAGAAAAGAAGGCCGGTGAGAAAGAAAGAATCTGCTGAAGAGTGCAAAGGATGAAATGATGGGGAGGCCTTTGAGAAGGACCAGGAGCAAGGCGGAAATGGCCAGGAGGTCGGCCAGCCTGTGAGAGCCTCTCCTCCAGGGGTCTGACTAAAGCAGGGTTGGGGGAAAAGCAAGGCCCTGAGGCTTCAGCCTCTGCTATCTCTCTCAAAGCCAAGCCTCACCTGGCAGGAACATGGGGCTGGGGCACAGAGAGGCCTCAAAAGCTATGACATCTGCACCTGCTGGTTAGGGATGGGGGATGGGGAATCTACGCATGACAAGTGCAGCAAAGCAGCTTGTAACAACATGTTCATTAGGGAAATGAAAATCCAAGTGTTTGGATACAGCTGAGGGAGAAGCAGGGTGGGAGTGAAGGGGTGTCATCACATTTTCTGAAGAAACCACCCAAAGGTCACACCATCTGCAAAGCAGTGACCCTCGGGAGGGAAAGAAGAAAAGAAGTCAGGCATGGAACACAGCCGGATGCAGCAGTGAGCGAGGCTCAGGATCTGATCGTGCTACCCTGCTCTAGGAGAGGAAGCCCCAAAGGGAAACAAGGCAGAGCTCACGGCGGGGGAGGAATGCCCACCATCCAAGAGGCCATGCTGACCGGGGGAACAAGAGACTTCCCAAGAGCAAGGAGAAGGAGGGGATGCAAAGTGCCTAAGGAAGCAATTGTGAGGAGGAAAGGGAGAAACTGTCAAACAAAACCAAAGCGGGACACTTGGATTTAAGAGCTCCACATACAGAGCATCTAGGAGAGGACCAGAGCACTGTCCTGCAAACACATTTGAGCTCCGTCAGGCTCATGCTCAGAACACCTGAGCGACTTACAAGGACGGCTATGATCTATAGGGTGGGCAGCATCTGGTGGGAGCCGGGGAGATTGGGGAAAAGCCCGCCTCCCACACAGGAGTGATCACTGACAACAAAGAAGGCACAAGGGCTGAACTCAATTTTCTCCCACATTCTTTGGCTTGGAAAGGGCGGAACCCAAATGGCTAACAGTGAGAGAAAAGAGAACTCAGCCCAAGGCAGAACATCTCCCTGAGGACTTCAAAGGAATGCCAGGTGATTAGTGACTGTAACCTCTGAAACAGTTAAGAGACAAACAGAATTTCTGTTTCCACAGAAAATGTCATATACCAGAAACTCTTGTTTTTGCCGGGGAAGACAGGAAAAGGACTGAATTAGAAAGTCTTAGGATGGTTGGACTCTTCTTCGGACTAGGAGGTGGGTCCTGCTTATCAGCATATCCAAAGGCAGACAGCTTCCTTACAAAATCCACAACTCCATGAACTGATACAAGCATTCTGGAAATGGCTGTATGCCCAACTATGGCAAAAGGGCTATAAATAAGTGCATACCATTTGACCCAGTAATACCACTTCTGGGGTTGTATCCCAAAGAGATCACAGAAGTGGGAGGGAGACCCATATGTATAATAATATTTATTGCAGCTCTCTTTGTGGTAGCAAAAAACTGGAAATTAAAAGGGGATGCCCATCAGTTGGGGAATGGCTAAACAAGCTGTGGCATATGAACATAATGGAATACTACTGTGCTATAAGAAATGAGGAGCAGATGGGACTTCATATGTAACTGGAGAGCCTTATACAAACTGATACTAAGTGAGAAGAGCAGAACCAGGAAAAACTTGTACACAATCACAGAAACATCTTATGTGTGACGACCAACCTTGATAAACTGGACTCTTCTCAGCAACGCACAGTTGTAAAACAACTGTACAAGTGTCAGGACAGAAGGACATATCTACGTTCAGAGTAAGATCTAGAAAGACCAGAGTTTAAATGGAGACTGAAGCAATCTACATGCTATCGTTCTTTTCCATGTTTGGTTTTCTTTTTTTTCCCCACTATTCACTCCATTGGTTACAACCCTTCTATACAACCAGACTAACATCCAATGTGAAAGTTTTGCAGATCCTATATTTGACTGCATGCCGCCATGGTGGGGGGGGGGGGGGGGGAG
>CM053595.1:323706087-323736365 GCA_028646575.1 Pseudocheirus occidentalis
AAGCATGAGAAGGTAAACATGGGAAAGAAATCATAAGGAACTTATCAAATTTGAATTATTTACATGCCATTATAGAAAAACGATGATAGTAACTTATGAAACTTTTCTTAGTATGAGGATAGGTGAAGGGAATACAAATGGATATATATGTATACTCACACATATGTCTATATGAGGCTATATATGCATATGAATACATATCTGAGCGTGTGTATATATGGGTATATAGAGGGCATAGGATCAATTGAATACGAAGGGATGATACTTTAAAAGGCAAATTCTAAAGTGGGAGAGGACTAGAATGGGAGGAGACAGGGAAAGACAAAATGGGGTTAATCATCTCGTGTGGAAGAGGCAAGGGATAACTGTTACAACTTTACTTTCATTTACTCTCATTAAATCTGGCTTAGCAAAGAAATGGCATAAACTTTAAACTGAGCATCATGCCACACAAGAGAGTAGGGGGCATGGGGATGAAAGACAGGATGACAGAGGGGAAGTCAGTGTCTGAGGGAGGGATGCTGGAAGCTCACACTTCAATAAAGGGACAGGGACAGGGTAGAGAACAGAACAAGGGGGGAGGGATAGGAAGGAGGGACATATGATCACTGTCACAATATGTCCACTATGAAGATGTCCTGTATAATCACACCTACACAGCCTGTATTGAATTGGTTGTCCTTCCAGCGGGGGTGGGTGACAAGGGAGGAACCGAAAGAATCTAGAATTTAAAGCTCAGCAATACCTACAACTAGGAATCAAGATATACAGGGACTGGGGAAGGGAGACCCTCCCTGCCCTACCAGAAAGTTAGAGAGCAGACCAGGGGGCGGGGTTCTACAGTGGGATCGCTGTTTTGGGGTTGGGGTAGGGGAAAGACGGGGAGAAAATTCGTAATTCAAAAATCTCATGAAAGTGAATGGTGTAAACAAGAAACCAATAAAATTTGTTACATTAAAAAAAAATATATCCCTAAGGTTACAAACAGGCAGTCACCATAACTTGAGGCCAAAATTCTGTATCATTTCCCTTGGCCTATACTACATTTACAAACAGCACCAAAGGGATGTGGGTATGCAAAGACCAGAACCAGGAGCCTTAACTCCTCCAAAATGAAGACCTACTGAAAAGCCTAACATGAAATATACATCAGGCTCCACATTTAACTTGGCCTTGAAACTCAATTTTGCTTTCAACAAAACTGTCCAAGTAGAAAACAATTTTGCAAACTCCTCATTTTCTCCCTCTCTCCTAGATAGCAGACATGGAAGGGAGTCCTTGGGAGGAATGGGATTGGGAACAGCAACAGCAAGCGCTTTACTCCGGTTAGACCTGAATGTCTCAGGACCTCATCAGCAACACTGTCTTCTGCTTAGCTAAGTGCATCATATGTGAGGAGCCAATGAAATACTGTTTGTAAAACATTTTGCAAACCTTAAAGCACTAGCTGTTAGTACTAATTTAAAGGGGGGGGGGGCTATGACTCAGAAGTTTCAGCAATTTGTTTTGGGGTTGCTGACTTAGGATACAAATGCAGGCCTTTCTGACTCCAAGTCAGGAATTCTACCAACAATGTTACCCAGAAGATGAGGTGAAGAGAATGGCACACCGAGCATGAAAAATACACTGAGTGGGGGAGGGCGGGGGGGGTGGCAAAGGATCTTCATGGAAGGAAAAATGTCCTAAATAAATCGAATAAGGTGTAACAGAAGAGGAGTCAATCTTATACTCTGGTTCAAAACATTAACTTCAGAAGCACAAGATAAAGAAGGCAAAGATGGCCAGCAGTCCACTGGAAGATGTCGGCACCTTAAAAACAGACAGCAAACCCAAGGGCTTCAGTACAGCCAAAAGGAGCAGAACTCCTGGGGCAGGGGACCTACCCTGGAGCATCAGATCTGTCCGGGGGCAGGGGGAGTGGGGGTGGGGGGCCAGGAGAAGTGCCAGAGGAGAGGAACCGGAATGAGGGAGTTTGGGGGTAAGGGAGAATGGATAGGAGTGTTACCTGAATGAGGGATGTTTTGCCTGGAAAAGGGGAAGGTATGCAGCACTGCTGTCCTTAAATATTTGGAGAGCTTATGTGGCAGAAATGAAATTGTTCCTGTTTGTCCCTGGAAGGTCAAACTAGAAACAAAGAGCAGAAGGGACCAGCAAGCACAGTTAGGCCTGCTGGAAAGCCCAGTGACCTGGGCTGCCTTGGGAAGTGAGGGGCTCCCCCACAGTGAGATGAGCCCTGCTGTGCATGCTGGTTCTAAGGTTGGACTAGGAGGTCACCAAGCTCCCTTCAACACTGAATTTGTTCATTCTGTCCTGATTCTTTTACTCTGCCTCTTCAAAAACACCAACTGTGAAGGTGTAATGCTTAAGTCTAGATAGGAATTCTCACTAGTGACTAACGTAGACTAGAAGCATAATGAAAAATGGAAAATATCCATTAAAAATTGTTTCTATCAAACTCTTCTTAACCACATTTGGACTGATGCATTACGGCCTCCGAAGTATTATACAAGAATGTAGCAATGATCCTGCAGCAAGAGATGGGAAAAGCAGCTGGACAAGAACCAATTCATAGAGAGGCAGTCTATGCTAAAGGCATCACCATTCGGAGGGTGCTATGCAACTGATTCTCAAGCTATCTCCGCAGGGAGGAAAGTATAAGAAGAACTTGGAAAAACCTTAACCCTCACCAAAAGAACATTAATAAAGACAGCCCCATAAAAATTGGAGACTAAATTTAAAAATACATCAAAGGGATTCTGTTACAATTTAAAGAAGTAGATCCTAATTATTGTGTTTTGTACATTACAAGATACACTTATGAAACCTGGGTATCAGAAAAGCACGAGAGAGAGAGAGAGAGAGAGAGAGAGAGAGAGAGAGAGAGAGAGAGAGAGATCTCTTTACCTCCTAGTACAGCAAAGAGCAACTGAGTACAGCAAAGGAGCAACTTTGGCTCCTTTTGAGTGGAGGGCAGCTTTCTTGGAGCTGCTGTTGGGCTTGGAAGAATTACTGGGGAAAAGCCCAAACTTGGTCCCACCCCTCTGCTAAAGTGCCAGGGGCCAGAGCTAACAGTCAGCACCCAACAGCACCTACCATGTGCCAGGCACTATGCATTACAACCTTTGCAGAAGACAATACACAAAATGCGGGGGAGGGGGCCTCAATTGCTTGGTTCTCCAGCCAGTACAAATTCATCACCAGCTATCAGCACTGACCTGGACTCAAGAGCCCTTTCCTGGATGTCCATAAGCCTCTAGAACAGACGTTCTCAACCTGTGGGTCACAACTCCTTTGGGGTCGAACCACCCTTTCATAGGGGTCGCCTAAGACCATTGGAAAACACATCTTTCTGATGGTCTTAGGAACCTCCTCTATCCGTCTCAAGGCGGGTCAGCTCACATGCAGACATGCACACATATGACTATTAAAGAGTCACGGCATTAGAAAGGTTGAGAATCACTGCTCTAGATCTTCCAAGATGGCAAGGGCCTGGTGTGCAGCATGGAGCATTGTGGCTCTTAATGCTGACTGAGCACTCCAGCTCTACCTTGGCTGGGGTAAATGGGGTGTCCAGAGAAGACTAGCTCCTCTGGGGTGAGGGCTTCCCGTCTGCCTTCACCCAACTCTCACTGTGGCTCCAGAAAGCTAGAGCATGTACAGTGGCCACAGCCCAGGAAACCATCTCTGCAGACAGGCTAATCCAGGTGGAGAGCCATGGATACATCTCAAACCCATAGGTGAGTCAGGGCAGATGTCTACCCCAAGGATGTGACAATATCGGCACCCTTCCCCTCTACCCAGAATGGGAACCTTCTGTCCCAATGGCCAAGAAAGTGGCTGAAGCAGGCGCTGGAGCCCTCCAAGCATAGTCAGACACCACAGACACCAACATTACCCACCAGATCCCAGACCATCAACAAATTATCCAGACTTCACTGGACTGTGATGACTGTGGAGAGCACAAGGCTGACACCTCCATGCCACTCCACCTCACTGGCATGTCAAGACATCACACCATGATGTCACAGGTCCTCTTTGAAAATCAAGGAGGAACAACAATGAAAGCAAGCACATAAAAAGTGGTGAGAGGAAGTTATAGGAAACATCAAACGGTCCTTCACGAAGACAGAAGGGGAGGGCAGGCTTTTTTCAGACGGGGCATGTGAGGCACCAAGGACACCCAGGGCAAAGCCCAAGTGGGGAGAAGTGAGGGCCCTTTGGATGCTTTTACTCACTACAAGAAAGGAACGATCATTTAAAGGAGTTTGGCCTAAGGCATCCTCACTACAAATCCAAGGGGGTAAAGGATGCCTACGATGTACTGGGAGATGCAGCTACAGGAAAGGCTCGTAATATTGGTCTGACAGCACCAATGGTAACATGGACGTGCAAGGAAGAAGTTCCAGAAGTGACCAAGGGATTGGGCTCAACTGCCTTTGGCCATTTACCCAAGCAATGCTTTTCATGAACCAAGCTTCTCTTTTCAACAACTTGAATAACAGAAATACCCCCTCTTCCAGAAATTCAAGAATGTCAGGGGACCGCTGTGGAGAGGGATGTGGTAAGCACTTGGCAGACAACACATCATGTGAAGGACCACCACCAAGGACACAGATATGCACCACATAACTTGGGAGGCCAATCACCCATGAGAACAAGAGATGGCTGATAAGAAAAGGCAACAAAACAGGATACCCGAATTGATGTCAAGTGATACACAGCTGTCTCAGTCAGTCCCAAACAGATGGCCTTCTGAATTCAGCAATAATGATCCTAGGTTGAATACTATTGTGTTATAAGAAATGGGGAGGAGATGGACTTCATAATTACCTGGAGAGGCTTATAGGAACTGATGCTAAGTGAGAAGAGCAGAACCAGGAGAACTCTGTACACAGTCACAGATACATCATATGTGTGACGACCAACCTTGATAAACAGGACTCTTCTCAGCAAAACACAGTTAAAAGACAACTCTACAAGTCTCAGGATGGAAGGAGATTCTACATTTAGAGAAAGATCTGGAAAGGAGACTGAAGCAATACATGCTATTGTTCTTTTCTATGTTTGGTTTTGTTTCTTTTTCCCCCTGTTCACTCCATTGGTTACAACCCTTCTATACAACCACACTACTGTACAATGTGAAAGAGTTTGTAGATCCTATACATGATTGTACGCCACCATAGGGGTGGGGGGAGAGGGAGGGGAGAAAATTTGAAACTCAAGAGTTTATAGAACTGAATCTTGTAAAGTGAAAGTAAATAAGTCAAATAAAAAAATATGAACCTAGGTTGAAAGGCTCTTCTGTAGTCTACAGTGGAGGTCCACAGAACTCATCTTGTGAAAAGGTCTGAGCATCTGTGGGAGGCACCTTCCTTTCCAGGTCCTGGGCTAGACTGCTTTCAGATATGTCACTGTACCTCACAGACTCAGGAGGGACCTTAAAAATCTAGTCCAGCAAAGGAAAGTGACAGCTCAGGTAACTGGCAATAAAAGAAGCCCCTCAGGGTCCGTTACAAACTCAGGGAATTCAATCACTGGATCCACAAAACGACCCACAGAACTGAGAAGATGCACAGCAAACACAACAGGTGCTACAGGGCTTGGAGACAAGGGAAATGTCCCCATTTTCAAAAAAGGGACGGCAGATCCTTCAAATCCGGAGCTGAGGAACTCAATGTTAAGTCCTGGCTAAAGTCTAGAATGTCAGAGGAGGTGAGAAAAGCAGCAACCACAAGGAGTCAATGGTCTTGTTAGAATAAGCTCACTCTTGTCCTCTCCCTCAGGAGGAAGGGAGGGAGGGAGTGATGGGGGGGGGGGTTGTGGGGGGTGTGTGAGGGGGTGTGTGTATGTAAGTGTGAATGTGGGGGTGGTGTGAGTGGGTAAGTGTGTGTGTAGGGGTGAGTGTGTGTGTATGTGAGTGTGAGTGTGGGGGTGGTGTGAGTATGTGTGTTGTGTGTGTGTGTGTGTGTGTGTGCGTGTCTCTCTCTCCTTGTTTGAATTACTCAGAAAGGGTCCTGTGCAAAAAAGAGAACATATCACAAAACCTCTTGTCTATCAACAATTCACTTGGAAGCAGCCAAGGGCTCCTTACGAGGAGTCACCACATAATACAAGGAGTCACCACATAACACCGAGCTCCAGCCTGGGGTTAGGAAGCCCAGAATGAAGTTCAAACCTTGCCTCAGACACTGCCTAGTTATGTGATACTGTCAAATGGGGACAATGAAAGTACCCAGCTCCCAGGGTTGGTGTGAGGACTGAATGAACGAACATTTTTAAAGCTCTCAGCATTGCACCTGGCACATAGTAGGTCCTATGTAAATGTTAGCTAGCTAGCTATCTCAGAAAAGTGGTATGAGAATCAATGAGATGATGGATAGCTTTGAAATCCGGGAGCTCCCTAGAGAAGGTGTAACATCACAGTATTACAGTATTGATTGTGCCTTTGCCTTTTATCAGGCCTTCTAGGCGCTATTTTGATAAAGCCGTAAGTGACAAAGAAGCTAGACTCAAGCTCTGAAGATGGAAAGTAAATTAAAATTTTGTTAGGCAGAGCCCTGTCTTCCAAATGCTCTAAGAGAACATTTCATAAAATACAGCTCTGTGTCTCTTCTAACCATCAACAAAAAGCTCCCCACAGAAAGTGCAGAGGAAGGCAACCTGGACTCAAGACGATGTCTTGTTGGTGACATTTTGGCCAGTATCACAGTGCAGACTCTGAGGTCACTGACTGGCCAACATCTCCCCTTGGCCACTTTGAATCAGTTCACGTTTTATGTTCTGTTATTTGAACAGGGTCACTTGAACAACTTTGGGAAATGAAGGACAATCTTAGTTGTTTTGTGTGGTCTCAAGTCTTCCTAAAAAATCACCTCAAAAAAAACCTGAATCTGCCACAAACTTCAGGTTTGTACTTTTGTTTGAGAAGTCTCTGGGGGCAGGAGCTGCATTCTTAACCAAACAAGGTACAGAGGCAACTATCAAAGAAAACTCTTGAGTACTTGAAACGGAAAAGCTCCTACACATGAATCTTAGAGCAGGAGGGAGGCAACTGACAGGAACAAAGTCTCTCTCTCTCTCTCTCTCTCTCTCTCTCTCTCTCTCTCTCTCTCTCTCTCAGGGGGAAGGCAGGGCAACTAGGTTTAAATGACTTGTCCAAGGTCACATGGCTAGTTTTTGTGTTAACTCTCTGAGGCTGGATGTGAACTCAAGTCCTCCTGACTCCAGGGCTTGTGCTCTCTTCATTGCACCACCTAGCACCCCTGGGGAACAGTCTTGATCAAACTTCTCTCACAAGGTTTTGGCATCCAACATATATAAATCAGTGACAGATATAGATATAGGACCAAGAGCCATTTCCCAATAAATAAGTAGTCAGAAGACATAAACAAACACTTCTCAGAAGAATGACGTCAAACTCCTAAAGAGAGAAATGCCAATCAAAATCACCTCACAGCCTGCAAAAATTGGCAAAGACCAAGAAAAAGGGCAACAGTCAATGCTGGGGGACAGGAAGGCATGAAAGAGGTGTTTACGACGTGCCAAGGGCCCTGGGCGAAGAACTTTACAAATAGCTCATGTGATCCTCACAACAACCCTGGATAACCCCCATTTTACAGATAAGGAAACTGAGGACAGAAGTCAAGTGATCTGCCCAGAGTCTCCCAGTTCAGATGCTCAGTGGGACCACATCTGAAACTCATCCTTCTTGACTCTAGACCACGGAGCCGCCCGGCTGCCCATGGTGCAGAGCTGCTGAACCATCACAGAAAGCAATTTGGAACAACAGGAATGAAGTGACTATGACGCACACAGCTGGAGATTCCATGACTGGGCCTGTATCACAGGTGGCCATGGAGAAGAACAAAGTCCCTATGTACACCAAAATACGATACATAAAAATGTTTGGTGACAGCAAGGGCCTAGAAACAAAAGAGAAGCCCCTGACTGGAGAAGAGCCAGACAAACGGTGGTACATGAAAGTCATGAACAGGAGCAGTCACTGGTGCAGAACTAAGGAAACAACAGATTCCATGACTACAAAAAAAAGGCAGAGTCCCCCCCCCAATCATAAACATGCCAATCAGCAAACACTGATTAAGCACCTCCTGCATGCCAGGCCCTGCGCTAAGCACTGGGGATACAAAAACTGGGGGAAAAGACAGTGCTTTGCCCTTAAGGAGCTCACAAAACGCAGTATACAAATCCAAGTAGGACATAATGAACAGAGGGAAGACACTGGGCTGAAGAGGGGGAAGGCCAGGGAGTTCTGTAGTGCAGGAAGGAGAGTGTCCTAGGGATCAGGGACAGCCACAGAGAATCTCCGAGCTGAGAGATAGAGGGTTTTGTCCATGGGACAACCAGGAGACCAGTGTCACTGTACATGTTAGGGAATAAAGGTTGGAGAAAGGGATTAGGTATGAAGGGCACTGAATGCCAACAGGGCATTTTGTAACTGTTCCTGAAGGTGATAAGGGCCACAGTAGTTTAAGGAGTAGGAAGTGACAAGGTTAGATCTGTGCTTTAGGAACATCATTTTGGTGGTAGCTGAGAGGAGGAGAAGGAAGAGCCACACCCCTACCCCTCCTACCAGCAGCTGCAATAGTCCAGGCCTGACGTGATAAGAGTCTGCACCAGGGTCAGGGCAGCATTAGGGGAGAGAAGGGCCATTTTGGGGATGAGGCAAAGGTGGGCCTGACCATAGATGGAGCAGAGGGAAAATCAACAGGCCTTAGCACCATAACAGATCTAGGGAGTGAGAAAGCCTGAGGAGCACAGGATGGCTCCTGGCTCAAGAGTGTGACAGGCTGAGAGGATGGGAGAGCCTTAATGCACTAATGGGGAAGGGGGTGGGTCATGAGCTGCTTCGGACATGTCGAATTTCAGGTGTCTACAGGACATGTCTGAAAGGTAGGCAGAGATCAGAGACAGAGGCAGGACTGGAGCTTGGAGGGGATCATTCAATCCTTAGTAACTGCTGAGATCACCCAGTGAAGTAGAGGGACAGACCTATGGTTAGAGGCTCTGCAGGGGGATCCAGCAAAAGAAATAGAGGAGATAGTCAGGAATACTGGGGGGAAGGAGGAAGTCCCAAAGACCTAGAGAAGAAGGCATCAAGGAGGAGGGATGAACAGTATCAAAAGCAGTAGAGGTCAAAGGGGATAAGGACTGGGCAACCGAGAGATCCCTGAGAACTCTAGAAAGAGCAGTTTAGGCCAAAGGATAAGGCTGGAAACTGGACTGTAAGAGCTTAAGAAGAGGGTAAGAGGAGAGAAAGTGGAGGCACCTAGTGCAGACTTGGCCTTTTTAGGAGGTTTAGCTATAAAGGGCAGAAGAGATAAAGGACAGTTTGGGGAGATCAAAGATCAGGCACAGTGCTCACATGGACACAGGTCAGGCGCTCCTCACCCCCTGCTCAAGTGGGAGGTCCTTAAATGCTGAGCACTGCACATATTTCCAGACTTTTAAGTTGATCCTCCCCCCCTTTTTTGTCTTTTAAAAATGCTATGTGTTATATGACTTGGCTCTCTGGGAAGAGGAGAGGGATACCACTAAAGATAATATGTAAATGCATAAATAAAAGCTTGTTTTTTAAAAAAGAAATATCTGGTAAATTGGCCTCACTGAATCTTTCTTTGATATATTTGTACCAAGAGCCATGATGTGTAAATTTAAACATTGCTTTAAAAAATAAAAACATTAAATGTAAACATTTAAAAGAAATTAAAAGAATATTATATTTCTGATTGTTTATTCCATTGATTATAATCCTTCTTTACAACTTGCCTAATGTTTAATGTGAAGGTATTTGTAGAACCTGTATTGGACTATACTGGACATGCTGTAGAGGGGGAAAAAATTTGAAACTCAAGGAAACTGTGGAACTTAATGCTGTAGACGAAAAGTAAATAATTTTTTTTTTAATTGCACCTGGTCACAATTGTAGAACTGCAGCTCACAGCATCATGGATTCAGTTAGAAAAGCCCGCCTCAGACATCAATTACCCAACTCACCCATTTAAAAGTATTCCTATGACAACTTCCTCAGAACTGATCATTCAGTCTCTACTTAAAGATTTCCAAAGGGGGGCACCCCCCATATCCTCCCCTGGCAGACATTTCTGCTGACATCCAGCCATAACTTCTGTCTTCTCTGTGACCACGTGACAGACAGCCCCCTGAAAACAGCCATGGCACTCCATCCCATTCCTTCCCATCTTCTCTAGCAGACTGTTTCTTCAATCATACCCTCTGCTGGGTTTTCAATCCCTCCCTATCCCTAGTGCCTCCAAACATGACCAAACTTCCTCCATCCTTAAAAAAAAACACTTCTCAAAATTAAAGCTATCTATAGTCATACAAAAAAAAAATGCTGTAAATCACTACTGATTAGAGAAATGCAAATTAAAACAATGTTAAGGTACTGCCTCACATCTCAGATTGTCTAATATGACATAAAATGATAAACATTGGACGTGTGTGGGAAAACTAGAACACTGGTGCAGTTCACCTCAAATCCAACCATTCTGGAGAGCAATTTGGAATGATGCCCAAAGGGCACCCAAACTGAGCACACCCTTTGATCCAGCAATACCACTGCTTGGTCTATATCCCAAAGAGATCATAAAAAAGGGAAAAGGATTCACACATACAAAAATATTTATAGCAGCTCTTTTGTGTGGTGGCCAACAACTGGAAATAGAGGGGATGCCCATCAATTGGGGAATGGCTGAACAAGTTGTGGTACATGAATGTAATGCAATACTACCGTGCTACAAGAAATGATGAACAGGGAGATTTCAGAACAACCTAGAAAGATTTATATGAACTGATGTCGAGTGAGGGGAGCAGAACAAAGAGAACATTGTGCACAGTAATGGCAACACTGTTCAGTGACTGAGAGATTGAGCTCTTTTCAGGAATGCAAAGACCTAAAACAATTCCAGGAGACTCATGATGGAAAATGCCATTCACATCCAGAGAAGGAAACATGGAGTGTCAATGCAGATCGAAGTAGGCAATTTTCTTTTTTTTGTTTTATGTGTTTTCTTTCTCATGGTTACTCCCATTCGTTCTGATTCTTCTGTTCAACATGACTAATATAAAAATATGTTTAATGGGACTATATCTTTAGAGCCTGTATCAGATTGTATGCCGTCTTCGGGGGGGAGGGGGAAAGGGCAGGGAGAGAAAAATGCTGAAAACGAAAATTAACTAATCATAATAAAAAAAGAAACGAGCAGGCAGATTTCAGAAAAACCTGGAAAAACTTACTTGAACTTATGCTGAGTGAAGTGAGCAGGAACCAGGAGAACTGTACACAGTGACAGCAACACTGATCAACTTTGACAGATTTCGCTCTTCTCTTCAATACAATGACCCAAGACAATTTTTAAAAACTCATGATGGAAAATACTATCCATATGCAAAGAAAGACCTAACAAGTCTGACTGCAGATTGAAACAGACTATTTTTACTTTTTATGGTTTTTCCCTTTTGCTCTGATTCTTCTTTCACAACATGACTAATGGGGAAACGTGTTTAATATGATTGGCCTATATCAGATGGCCTGCTGTCTTGGGGAGGTGAGAGGGAAGGAGAGAAAAAAAACTGGGAACTCAAAATCTTCTGAAGGTGAATGTTGAAAATTGTCTTTCCACATAACTGGAAGGAAACCCCCTGCCCTTGCCTAGGCCCTCGTCTCCTACAACTGTCCTCCTTTTTTCAACCAAACTCCTGGAGAATCTGTCTATACTCTCTTTATCTACTTCCTCTCCCATTCACTGAAACCACTGCAATCTGGTTTCTAAGCCCTTCAGGAAACTGAAGCTGTTTTCTCCAAAGTTACAATGTCTTAATTACAAAATCTTAATGAAGATGACCCACAGCTTTACATATCCAGCCCTAGACCTTCCTAGTCTCCCTAGACTGTTTAAAAATGAATGTCCTAGAGACACTGTACACTTAAAATGCCTAAACTCTCCTTATTTCTGCTCCCCATTCCTCCATCTTTTTTCAGATGAACTACAACCTAAATATACCTCCCAAATCTTGCTCTCCTAATGCTAATTTTTTGAACCCAAATGGATACTCTCCCTCCCAACAACTCAGAGGAGAGCACAGGCCTCCTCCATCTTCAGGCTGCCATGAATCCCAAATGACTCTTCTTCGCATGTCTGGCCAGTTTCCAAAGGGATCTAAGGATACTCAGCACCACTTCACCCACAAGGTTGGCCAGAGGGCCTTCCGGACTCATCCCTAAGATCTAAGAAAACTATCAAGTTAGGAACCTCTGGGCCCCAAAGGCTGTGGGACCCACCTGGCCCCTCTTCCACATCTGCAAAACAGGAATGAGAACATTTGTGGAACTTCTCTCCAGGCTCAAAAGAGATCAAATGGAAAAGGCTTCACAAATCTTAAAAGCTCTATGGAAATGTCAGCTATTATTTTATTAGCATAATGAGAACGTACTTAGAAACTCATCCAGAATCCACAGCTGACCAAACTATTACACACCAGTGGGCAGAGAAATGTGTCCTGTTCTCTGCCTGATATTTCAAATATCAAAATTTTCTAGTGAAATTCTCCTTAATGAGAATAGCTAACACAGAGTACTTCCTATGTGCCAGGCACTGGACTAAGGACTTTACATCTGAGGTCAAATTTGAACTCAGGCCTTCCCATCTCCAGGCCGGGTACTTTACTCAGAGCCACCAGCAGCCCCACGTGTGATTATTACAAAACATTTCAAATTTGTTCATTTGGAAGACCTACACAAGACCTTCTGTGGCTCAAAATGGCAGAATAATCTCCCATGGTCTCTTCTGTGATGGGACAGATTTCCTTCCTCTCAGATCTTCTAGTAACACAAGATAAAACAATGTTTTGATTTACATAGATCTCAAATTGGAACTTTAGTCATTATACCACCTTCCTCCAGTCCACAAAGATTTCTTTCCAACAGAAAATATTAACTAAACCCCAGAACTTGATTTACTTGGACTCACTTCCACTGAGGATCCCCTAACCCCAGCCCATCTCCATTCCCCACCCACCTCAAAAGCCAGTCCTAGAAGCTGCTCAACCAAGGAGAGCTCTCTTTTCCCCAAGAACTCCACAGACCCTGTAACTCATTTGGCACATAGTGAGAATGAAAAGGTGACCAAAGCAGCAATCGCTTTTCCCAAATGTGGTAAGGCATTTCTTGGATTTAGAAAGGACAAATTATTTTAGTGCACAGGAAGAAACTAAGGTAGCTTTAGCTACCACTTCTACAGAATAATAAAGGGAGTACTTTCCACATATCTAAGGCGAGCCAAACAGTATCACACTGCCAGGTTTCATGATTGTCTTGACACTGAGACGTCACTCCTGGGAACAATAACAGAAGCTACATGTCATCCACAGATTTAGAATGCGAACCTCAAGCTTCATCTCTACCACTCCTTACTTTACTGGTGAGGAGGTCTAGAGGATGTGAATGAACTGCCCAAAAGTCACACAGGCAGCAAACACATATTTCCCATGGTCTTAGGAACCAAGACACCTCTATCCATCTTCAGGCAGTCCGCCCACATGCAGATCCACCCACATTTAAAGAGTCTCGGCATTAGGAAGGCTGAGAACCACTGGCCAAGAGTCAAGCCCAGGCCCTGACTCCAAAGGTGGTATTCCTTCCAAATTGGAAAACAGGAGAACATACACACAATAAACTACTACTACCAACTATTTATCTTGCTAATGGTGCTAATTTTCCAAAAGGCCACATTTGGCCCAATACCTACTCAAATGCCTGGCGGAGAAAGGAGAGGAAAAAAGGAAAAAAAAAAGCAACCCCAAGTCCCCATTATTGGGCCTTTGGCTGGCACCTCCCTCTTTCAGAGTTCAGCCAAAGTGGATTCTTGCCATTCCTCCAGCCCTCTTCTCAACATCAATCAGCAGCCCCATGACTACCACGCCTCCTGTCTCTCTTCAGAATCCCTATCCAAGATCAGCTGGAGGGCCACCTCTACAGGAAGCTAGACCAGATCCTCAGAGCTGCCTCCTCTACCTGTACCCTGGCCAGAAATATAAAGCACCTTGTGTACACACACACACACACACACACACACACACACACACACACACACACGCTCTCGAAGCCCCCAAATGACATCATCATGGTAAAGTCAAGGTCCAGTGTGTCCAACTGATCAGAGCAATCTGAGCTCAGGATGCTCTCCTATAGGTCGGGCACAAATAGTCTAACTTCTCTAAATCTGCACATCCTGCATTTCCTCTGAGCTGTCTCAGTTCTGCTCACTGAGCGCAGCCCCTTCTCTGATATAGGCACACTGTCCTGTGCCCGTGTCTCCCGTGTCACATAATCGATTTCTAGGTTCTTCAAAGGGACCTTGAGAGTGTCCTTGTGTCACTTACTCTGACCACCATGTGAACACTAGCTCTGTGTGAGTTCTCCATAAAACAGCCTTTTTGGCATGCGTATGGATGGCATTTGAACGTGGCCAGGCCATCAGTGTTGCACTCTCTGAAGCAGAGTTTGAATGCTTGGCATGCGTACATACACACATCTGTAATGTCATATCCCACACGTTGAGCACTATGGCCTAAGTAGAGAGCCAATCTCCAAGTGAGGAAGCCCTAGGTTCAAGTCTCACCTTTGACCATAAACTAGTCACCCACCTTCAAAGATGGAGGGATTACAATGAAATCACAGATCTAGTCCTTTCCCTAGAGATGATTTCATTTATAATTCAGCACCCCCAGGGTATAAGGCGCACCTGTACAGAGACACTAAAACTGAGGAGCTAGATGGTCTCAAAGGGCCCGTCCAGCTTTGTGGCGAGGGTTCTAACCAAAATAAGGCAAATCACCAAATAATAGCTGGTTGGGGGGGGGGGGGGCGGAGAATGGTGAGCAAGGCATCAGGCCTAGAGGCAGGAAGACTCCTAAATTCAAACCCATCCTCAGGCATTTCTTGTGTGTGTGTGTGTGTGTGTGTGTGTGTGTGTGTGTGTTGTTCTGTTTTTTGGAGGGGGAAAGGCAGGGCAATTGGGGTCAAGGGACTTGCTCAAGGTCACAAGGCTAGTAAGTATTAAGTATCTCTGAGGCTGTATTTGAACTCAGGTCCTCCTGACTCCATGGCCAGTGCTCTACTCACTGCCATCTAAGTGCCCCCTCGGGCATTTCTAAACGTGATATCTAGGATAGTCACTGAACTGCCTTCAGGTGTTTCCTCATCTACAAAAGGGGAACAGCACCTCCTTCTCAGAGGTCTTGTAAGGATCAAAGGAGACTCCATTGGTATAGTGCTTAACACACAAAAGTGGTTGAATAGTGCTTGTACCCAGACAGTCCTAACTGGTTTCTCTCACAAAAATGCAAAAGGCAGAGGCAAGCAGAACCTGCCCTCCACCAGACATCACAGTAAGTCACCTACATAAAGCCCGAAGCTGGCCAAGAGGCCTGAGGACAGTATGGAGGACTCTCAGGGAGACCACTTAACTTTTGCTTCAAGACACCTTCATTCCATATTCACAAGTGAAAATAGCTTCACGTTCAATGAAAAGTTTTGCTCACATGACATACCAGCAGAAGATGGATGTGTACACACATTCCCACCTACTCCCCTGCCCACCCAATGCCTTATTTGGGGTGATGCAGATGACCATTGTCATCACAAACACCCTGTGATAAAAATAGGCCCCAAATACTCACAACTGACTTGCTCAATTTGACAGCAAATGTCTCCCTGAGCTTCCAAACATTTCTGAACACTTTCACTAAGCCATGCTTGACATGAACCACTTGACTGTGATCACGCTCCCTGTTCAAAAAAGTGACGGCAACATCAGAATTACAAACAACACCTACTAACGTTCTAGCAACAAGCTCTTTGTAAGAAAAACATAATTAAACTTAGGATTAAACTTAGATTCTGGCTCCCAACCTCCTAGGCACAAAAAGCAGAATGTGAGCTTGGAGGATACTAATACTTGGCTGTGGAAATTTACTCTGACATTCCAGAGATAGTCAGAATTGAGGACCTGAATGTCAGGAGGCAGGTGGGGCACTGCCAACATCAGAAGCCCTGCTCCCCTCCAAACAGCAAGGCAAGAACACAGGATTTCACTCCGCGACATTCAAGTTTTCAAATAGGATTTTCAGCAACTACAAATGGTGATTGAATCTTATGCCTCCCTTGAGGTGTTCACCATAGAAACCATTATACTCTTGTCCCTTAAAACAAGCCACTGATCCTTGATCTTAGCAGTAACTGTATCAGAAGCAATGAACAAACTTTCAATCTCACCTTTCCAAAGTTCAGCTGCCTACCAGACCTATAGGAGCTAAAGGTGTGTGTCCTGCTCCCCCTTTCAAATTAATTCAAACTCCAGAAAACCCAAGCTTCATTTCTGGTGAACTGAGCAAAAGTAAACCTCACCAACCATATTACTTAGCTAGAGTTGCCCATGCTACAGAACGCTATACAAGGGGAAGAAAAGAAATAGTTGGCACCTCCCATGTGCTAGCCACTGAGCTACCCAAAAACATCTCCTCTGATCATGACACAATATGACAACAAGGTAACAGGAAAAGTAAAGCAATGAAGAGCTCCAGAGGAAGTGAAGTCCCTTTCACAGCTCTGGTTAACAGAATTCTTAACCAAAAAGGTCAGAGTTCCTAACAAGACAACCAGACAATTGCAAGTACATAAAAGCAAAAGGCTTTTGTGTGGCCAATGAAGATAAAATGAAGCAAAAGGTTGAGCTTAGGGGAGGGGGATGTGGCATTTGGGACATCAAAAATACTGACCCAAATACTGAAGACCTACTTCCTAATATATGTGATCAAAGGATATGAACATTTTTCAAAATTGCAAACTGGAAACAACCATTTAAAAATATGTTCCTGGGGCAGCTAGGTGGCGCAGTGCATAGACCACCGGCCCTGGAATCAGGAGTACCTGAGTTCAAATTTGGCCTCAGACACTTAACACAAAAAACTAGCTGTGTGACCTTGGGCAAGTCACTTAACCCCAACTGCCCTCCAAAAAAAAAATGTTCCAAACTCTTAGGTACTAGAAATCCAATTAAAACCAGTCTGAGGTTTTGCCTCATACTCTGAAAACCAACAGAGATGACAACAATCACCAACAGTCACTATGGGGGGGGGGAGGGGAGGAGAGAGAGGCAGGAAGAAACACACCATTGGTGGAACTGTGAATTGGAAATCAGGCAAACTAAGTGACTGAGCCCTCGGAGGAAGTCAAAACTCAGAACCAATGGATACCACAATTCAGATATAAGCACTCCGTGAGAACAAAAACACCAGAAACCAGGTAGGTGTTGAGCAATTTAAAAACTGCTTTTTAAAAAACCACTTTACGGGGTGGCTAGGTAGTGCAATGAATAGAACACCGGCCCTGAAGTCAGGACCTGAGTTCAAATATGGCTTCAGACACTTAACACAAAAACTAGTAACCCCAACTGCCCTACTCTCCTCCCTCCAAAAAAAAAGCAAAAAATAAAAATCACTTTCATAGAGAAATGTAATATTATTGTGTTATAAGAAATGACAAATACCAGGAATTCAGAGAAATATGAGAACACATGTGAGCACTGTGAAATAAACGAAGAACCAAAGGAACCAGACAAAAAAACATAAATGAAAAGCCACTAAAGGTAAGTGAAAAGCCAATAACGATCCCAGAGAAGAGATGAGGAAAGAGAGGCCCATGAGAATGGGGGGAGGGGAGGCGTAGGGCAGGCTGCCCCTTATTCTCTCCCTCTCTCTGTCCCACAGCCAGCCAAACTAGTCGGCCTGCCTGTCCCTGTGCAAGGCATTCTGGGACTCATACTTCTCAGCCCCGGGGGCCCTAAGGACACCAGTCTCCTTCCAAGCTTAGCTCTAGTGCCTGAGAAAGCAAGCAGAGGGTGGCTCCCCACCACAGGAAGCCACTTTGTGTACATTCTGTGTTTTCTTCTGTATCAGCGGCCCCTCGTGTTGCAGTGACCCCGGACCATACAATGATTTTCGTGGCTACTTCATAACTGTCATTTTGCTACTGTTATGAATCGCAATGTAAACATCTAATGTGCAGGACGTATGTTCATTGTTACAAACGGAACCTAACCCGGCAGGCTGAGAAGGCTGCTCCATAGGTTTATGTCCGTTCCTTGAGGACAGGACCAGGTTTTTGATCCTTTGTATCTTCTGTGCCGAGCACAGCACATAGTAAATCAGCAGTTCCTAAGCTTCTATTCTACCAGGCACTGGGGACACAAATAAGAGACAGCCTCTGCCCGACCTCGAGAACTGTACCCGCTAAAGGGGGAACAAAACACACAAGAGGAAGCTGAGAGACTGGGGGGAGGGGGGTGACAGTGGAGTCCAGAACAAGTAAAGCAGGGGGCGGCAAGCTCCCAGCCGGCTGGACTGGGAGGCATCAGAGGGGCCTGTGGAGGGAGTACACACCCAGCCCTGACCTCTCTCTAGAGCTACAGCCCATTCTCCTGATGGACGTGCCACAGGCATCTTCCACTCTGAGTCCCCAATTTGGGGTTTCCCTCTTAGGATCAAGGTGGCCACCGGTCTCCTCATTCTCCCTGTCTCCTTGAAGCCCCCTTCTCTGCACTTCCGCGGCCACCACCCCAGCTCACCCGGCAGCTCAGAGGAGCCTCCGTGCAGAGCCAGGCCTGGAGTCAAGAAGGCCCTGAGCTCATGGTCAGATTTAGACACTTCCTATGTGGCCCTGGGCAAGTCACTCACTCAAGCTCTACCTCAGTTCCCTCATCTGTAAAATGGCTTAGTCTAAGAATAAACAATACTCATTGGAAAGCCGGGAAGGTTTTCATTACCTTTATTTCACATTTATTCTTTCCAAGTAAACGGGTAGCCTTTTGAAAAGCCTACAGAGAATATGACACAGGCCAAGCCCTTTTCTGCTGCTTCCATTGGAATCCCTTACTGGGGCTGATCCCATCCCTTGTGGGCTCCAGGCTCTGACCTGCCCACTGCACACTGACTCATCTCCTCCCAAACGTGGGCTAACACGGGACGCGTGTTTGGCTAACCAGCTTTCCTTCTGCTCAGGGGGCGTCAGCTAACACATAAGAGGCGTGTTACTAAAAGTCAGCGACCATCCCCTGGCCCTGGCCAGTCTCTTCCAGCTCTCGGATTGGAGGCCGCCGGGCCCCTCCCTCGCAGCCTGGGCAGCCTCTGCTTTTGCAGAGTCCATGGTTCCCCAACCTGCTCGCGGGTCTCCCAAAGTGACATTTACACAAAGGGCCCAGCATCCCTGCTCTTCGGTCATTTCAGTCACAGCGGACTCTCTGCGAGTCCTTTGCCGTTTTGCGGTTTGCCGTTTCCTTCTTCAGCTCGTTCGACAGAGGAGGAAACTGAGGCAAAGGGGGGAAATGACTCGTCCAGGGTCACACAGCCAAACAGGAGCTCAGGAAGCTGGTCTTCCTGAGTCCAGGCTGGGCACTCTCCCGCTCTGACCATCATCGTCTTCCCTAAACTACTAGACAGCCTTCTCATTGGCCTGGGCTGCTCTTCCCCGGGGGCACCCCAGGCACCCCGAGCTGTCTGACTGGGGCCTTCCTTCCCCGTCCCCAAGGGCGACACGCTCCTCAGCCCAGCCTCCCTCAGGTGCCCACCTACTGCAGGCCTCGGCCGGCCCCCTCCTGACCTCCGCTCAGCCTTCGGCCTCGCGGCCTCACCCACGGACCGCACAGCTTGTTCATAAATGGGCGCTGAACGAGCATATGCCACCTCCCGGCTCACAGCGCCCAGGTGCACGCCCCTCCGGCAGACAGAGCCCCCGGGGCCGCAGGCCGGCCACACAAAAGGGCACGCTTTTCCACATCTTTCCGGATGACCCCAGCGGGGGAAAGGCTGGACGAGACCCCCGGCCGGGCCACGTGCTGCTTCGCGAGGGGCCGCGCCCCCCCCCCCACCCGAGCGCGCCCCGCCGACAGGTGGGGAAACTGAGGCGCCGACGGGGCCGGGCCTGCCCAAGGTCACCGGGCCCGGCCCTGCACCGCCCCCCCCCCCCACGCGGGGTCTCGCCGGCGCCCGCGGAGTTCACCTGACCGCCGCGCGCCTCGGTCGCCCCTTCACAAAACGGAGACAAAAACAGAGGAGCCGGGCCACGAGAGAGACTGCCTGGGCCTCGGTTTCTCCATCCGTACGTTGAGGCTGCGCCCCCTCCCCCTCTCCCTCCCCTCGGCCCCCTGCAGCACGGCGGGCCCCCAAGCGCGCATGCGTGATGGGCAGTCCTCCGCCCCCCCTCCGCTGCCGAGCAGGCCCCCGAGGGGGGAGGGGCGCCACGCCGGGCAGCACGCGCGTGGGGAGGGGAGGGGCGGCAGCGCGTGGGGAGGCCGGCTCGCGAGCCGTGCGTGGGGGGCACTTACGGGGCGGCCTCCGCGGCCCGGGACACCGACCGTTGGGCCCGCGGCTGCTCCTGGTCGTCGGGCGGCGGCGGCGTCTCCTCGGCGTCCTTCGGCCTCCGCCTCCTCCTCCTCCTCCTCCTCCGGCCCGTGCCCGTGCCCGTCCCCGTGTCCGCCGCCTCCGCCGCCCCCGAAGCGCCGGGGCCCGACCGTGAGAGACACACAGGGCGCACTCACAACAACATGGCCGCCGCCGCCGCCGCCTCCCCGGCCGCGCGCCCGACGCCGAGGACGCCGCCGCGCGCGCCGCCGCCACCGCGCGAGGCACCCTGGGAGTGCCTGGGGCCCGGAGCCCCTGGGAGCGCGCGCAGCCTCGCTTGGGCGCCCGGCGGGTGGGGCGCGCACGCACGCACACACGCACGTCCCGCCCTCCTTCCCTACGGCCCTCCCGGACGCGGAGAGTGCGGCCGGCGCGCGGGCTCTCTCCTCTGCCCCTCCCATTGGCTGGAGGCGGTGGCGGCTGCGTGCGCATCCCGCGGGTCGACCGGGCCGGGAGGGGAGAAGGGGAAAGAAGGGAGGAGCTAGAGTCGGCCTGGGGGGGTGGGGCCGCTTCCGAATCGCCCCTCCTCCACTTCCTGCCTAGCCTGTCATTGTTCTGGTCCCGCGTGGGCCGGCCGACCCTCAGCGCTCTGAGGCCGTGCCCGTGGCAGGGCGTGTGGCTGGACTGCAAGTAGCCGGTGCCGCCTCCGGGAAGCCTTTCCTGAGTGCCCCCCACCCCACCTCTGCGCCATGCCTCGGTTTCCCTCTGTAAAATAGGGGTGCGTGGGCCCGGGGAGCCCCGAGCTGTAGGAGTCTGGCCGCCTGCCTCAGTTTCTCCTCTGGGGAAGGGGCCGCCCGCCCTTGGGTGTCAAGACCCAGATTAAAGCCGGCATGGTGGGGAGGCGTGGGAAGCCCCCCCTCAGTGACCAGCTTGCGGAGCAATGTAAGGGCCCCGAGGTGACGGACCCCCTGACTCCTCCGGACCTCGGGGTCCCAGCTCCCCCCGCCAGAAGCCCCCTCTGTGGTCGAGAGATCAGGACAGATGAGGACGCTGAGGCGGGGGAGGGAGGGCCACCCTCCAGCCCGGCCCGACCCGCCTCATATGTGTGTGTGGAGGCGGGGGGGGGGGGGGGGGGGGGGGGGGGGGGGGGGGTCCTTAGACTGTGCTGCCCTTCCTCAGTGTCCGAGCCTTTGCTTTCCCTGGGCTTCCTTCAGAGGACTTCGTGGCCTTGAGGGCGTCCTTAAACTAGCCCAGGAGGAAAGGCTCTCCCTGAAGCCCTCGGAGCTTGCTCTCCATGCTGACGAAGTGGAGCCGGGAGCCTTTAGTCCGGCTGCCCGTTAGGCAGGGAATGTCTCCGTTCCTGACTGAAGTCTTCGCTTCTGCTAGACTGAGGACGAGGAGCCTTCGACTGCCGGGGACTCCTCCTCGGTTTCCCTAGAAGGAGGGCATCCCCTCCAAGCGTGCCTCCAACACCCATGCCTTTAAACTTCGTTTTGTGAAAACTTTTATTTCTCCAGCACTGTCCATCGTCAGGAGAAAAAAGTGGCTGGAGTGGGACAGATCTTCCAGTAACAAGGACAACTCTGCCCTTGAGCTCTCTCTCTCCCAGCAGAGCTGTTTGGGTTTACGTAACCATGTATCCATGTATAGATGACAGGTTTGTGCCCAACAGGCAGAGCACTGAGTGTGCAGGAATCTGGGAGGAAGATCGAGTTCTTTATAAGGGAGAGGCTTCTAAACCACAGCACCTTCCAGGCAACTGTCGAAGCAGCTTTTCACGGTGTGAAGAGTCCCATGGGGTTCATTGACATCTGCATGGGGTTCATTGACACCTCTGTGCTGATGATTTTTAAATCTACCTTTCCTGCCCCAAACTCTCTGCCAGCCTCCAATTTCTCCTCTCCAACGGCCTTTCGGACATCTTAAACTAGATATCCAGTAGAGATCTGAAATTCAACGTGTCCCAAATTGAACTCCGTTTTCCCCCCAAGCCCTCCCTACCTCCAACCCTTGCTATTACAGCAGAGGACTATACCACCTTCTCAGTCTCCCAGGCTCACAGCCTATGAGTCATTTTCAAGTTTTCACTATCTCCCAACCAGCTGAGCCATCTCCAGTCATCCTGATTAATATCTGGTCACTGGACCCAGATGGCTCTGGAGTAGAAAATGAAGCTGGTGACCTTGCACAGCCTCCCTCACTCAAATCAAAGTCAATTTCAAGTCATGTCATCTCCCTGAAAGAAGGACAAGCCACATAGCCACACAGTCTCTCAACTACCATATCCAATCTGTTCCCTAGGCTCCATTTCACCTTTGCAACATCTCTCTAATATGCAGCCTTCTCAGTCATAAACATTAAGTGCCTGCTATGTGGAAGACACTGTGCTAAACCCTCAGGACACAAAAAGGGGCAAAAGACAGTTTCTGCCCTCAAAGAGCTTGCAACCTAACAGAGCATATGCAAAGCAAGCTATATACAGGATAAAGAGGAGATACTTTGCAGAGGGAAGGGCAGCAGGGTGATGCAGTGAATAGAGGGCAGGACCTGCAGTCTGAAAGCCTCATCTTCCCCAGTTCAAATGTGGCCCCAGATGCTCACCAGCTGTGTGACCCGAGGCAAGCCCCTTGGCCCTGTTTGTCTCAGCTCCTCGTTGTAAAATGAGCTAGAGAAGAAAATGGCAAACCACACCAACATCTTTCCAAGAAAACCCCAAATGGGGTCATGAAGAGTCAGACTCATGACAGCAAAACAGGAAAGGCACTAGAATGAAGAGGAGTTAGAGAAGTCTTCCAATAAAAGAGGGATTTTCGTTGGGACTTAAACCAGGGAAATCAGTGGTCAAAGCTTAGGAGGGAGAGCATTCCAGGCATGGGGGACACCCAGAGAAAATACCAGAGGCATGGGGGTGAGGGGGAATAGGGGAGGTAGAGGCTGGAGAGAGAGGAGAGGGAGGGAGAGGCAGAGAGAGAGGGAAAGGGAGGGAGGGAGAAAGAAAGGGAAAGAGAGAGAGACAGAGAGGGAGAGGGAGGGAGGGAGAGAGAGAGAGAGTGCTTACAAATGAAGCAGCTCACCCCGACCTAGGCAAACACATTACAGATCAAAAGAGGCAGAAATGAAGGAAAGGCCTTACCTGTTTACTATGATTTCAATCATTTTCAGCCAAGTAAATAAATTGTCAGAACAATTCTACCTAAGGAATTCCTTAGTCATCACTAACTGGACAAGGGGAGACACTTGGCAGCCAGAGACAACGCTGGCTATAAATTAATTTGTAAAATCTTAAACTGGTCAAAGACAAAAACAAAGTCCCATATACAACAATTTGTTTATAGCATATTTTTGTCGGGGCAGCGACCGCTTTATTTGATCCTGGGAGGTAGGTGCTAGTAATATTTTCATTTTACAGTTGAGGAAACTGAGGCAAGCAGGTTAAGTGAACCTCTCTTCCTTCATTTCAGAATGATGGGGGAAAAGGGAAAGGAACAAGGATATAACCTTACTATGTACCCATACGTAGTAGGCACTGTGTAGATAGATGTAGAATATTACATGTACTGCAGACACAGCCGTTGGGAGTCTGTTTGGCCGACCTGCTTTCTTCTCTTTCCTTTTTAATCTCTGTAGCCAGAGATGACTCACTGGGCTGGGAACTGGTGTGGGGGAAGGGATCCATATCTTAAAACAAAGACATCACTATGAGTAAGATAAGGTCTTCGAAAAGTTGATGGAAGAGCCTGCCCAGCATCCCAGGATAGAACACAAGGACACAGCCCAGGTGAGCTCAGAAATGGGCAAGAGACCCAAGGCATCCCAAGGGTGTGTAAAGATGACAATGGAAGAAAGGCAAGCCGGTAAGAGGGGTGAAAGCCTTTCAAAGGTCAGCTTCTTTTCCCCATCCAGGATGAGAGAGCCGCCACATTTGGACTCCAGTGTCACGAGCTGGGCTCTTCAGAGAGAGAAGATAGGAATGACAGCTAAGGGAACAAAGACAGGAGAGCAGCTGGATCAGACTGAGCCTTCAGAGAGGAGAGATTCATTCTGGGATAGATTCAGAAGGTGCCGAAGGAGGGGAAAATGCCTTACACCTCCCCAAAAGACGGTGAACCTCTGGGCCAACCTTCCCTAGAAATGACACTTTTATGGGAACATCCCCTTCCCCACCCTCTTTATAACAATCCTATTGATCCCACTTGAGGTGGATTCCTAGTTGGAATGGACTAGAGGCTGATGGGGAATAGTGGGCAGAGAGATGCCAAAACTGGGTGATGACTGGTCAGGTCTGTTAAAGGAATGAGTTAGGGGAAATGGGAGGAGGGCTTTGCCTGGCCTGAATGGCTCTCAGGTCCCTTCTCACTCTGTGGTTGTTACTGAGTGACTGCTACTCTGACCATGGCAGAGACTGTCAGAGCCAAAAGGGACCTAGTCTACCCCCTGGTCTTATAGGTGAGCCAAAAAAGGTCCAAAGAGGAGAAATCAGAGTGTTCACTAACATTAAGGAGAAAGTAGAGAGGGCTGGAAGCCAGGATAGTGGTCCCCCCATGAACCCCCCATTCGGTTCCCTGGGAACCGAATCTGCTCCATTCTGGCCTCAGAGATCTGGATCCTGACTGGGGACAAAGAGGAGGAGGGAAGGAAGGAGAAGGCTCTGAAGCAGGTGAGCAGAAGGTGAAACCAGCCAGAGTCCATTATTACCAAGGGCTAAGCTGGAGACCCGGAGCTGGCCACCTTAAGAAGTTTGTGTGCTTCCCAGTTTCCTTAATAGGATGATCAGAGCAGTGCTAGGAAAAGAGAGTTCCCCATTGGCTCTTGGGCTGGTTTTAGCACAAGCACTGGTCTTGGAGACCCAGAAATGTTCTGTGACTCACCTCAGCTTCCATGAGGGGCAGAGTATAGATTTTAATGTTCACGAGGGCAATCCCAGGGCCCAGTGAGATACCAAAGGGCATAGGGGATCAGGGGCAAGGGAAGAGGAGCCTGGGACAAGAAAACCATGGGAGGGCTCTGAGGAGTCTGGGCACTTCTCCGTACTTCTGTTGCTTGGCGCTACTGGGCCAGACTCAGGGCTTTGGTCCGGGCAGTGATAGGTGACCTTGTGTCCTGAGGTCAATGCCAGCTGTGCCCTCCTGCAATACACAGCATACTAGAATCAACCGGTTTTTACTGTCCATGTGACCTTGGCAATGTCTTTGGCTTCTTGGGCTTCAGTTGTCTCATCTGTAAAATTCGGAGTTTGGACTAAGTGGTTTCTCAGATTCCCTCCAGCTGCATATCTAGGCCTTGCGAGTCTTTCCTTCAGATGAAAGGCCTGCCTGTTCCAGAGAATATAGGTCTTCAGAGTCAGATATCAAGGGACAAGGTGGCTCTGGACAGGATGTGGGCCCAAGTCCCTGGGGGGATTTCAAGCCAGAGTCATTGCTTACAACACAGAAGAAATATCAAGGAAGTCAAATCTGGCCTCAGACACTTACTAGATATGTGACCCTGGGTAAATCAATTAACTCTGATTGTCTCCCAAAAGGGAGGGGAAGTATAAGGGAGGGCCACATTAGTTACCTCCTTTGGACTCTTCAGGATGTCCCTGGTCCCAAGGCTTCACTGATGTGGGTTCTTGGCACTACCTCCACCCTCACCCCACCCCACCCCTGGCAGCCTACAATAGTTTTACGGCTCTTCCTCCTTTGTATATCCTAAGAGTTGGCTCATAGGAACAGAGATGAAAAGCTGGAAAGGGATGCAAAGGTCATTCTATAGATGAGGGAACTGAAGCCCAAAACCAAGTGCCCCCAGGACCTACACAAGTTATTGATCCTTTAAAAAAAAAATCTATTTTCTCTTCCTCTCCCCCTGTGACCAGCTCACATGCTCCTGGTCACCCAGGACCTGGAGGTTGTAGCCTCGATTACATACATGATCAACAGTCATATGCTGCTGTGTGTCTCATTACCCTTCACCTTCAATGCTGCTGTGACTCAGCTGTGAAGGCAGCTGCCCATAATTCATACCCATGCTGTTTCACCAGAATAGTGCTATAAAGATGACCCTTGATGCCAGGAATCGGCTTGGGGCAGCCAAAAATGACACCACCCACTTGCTATAAGATAATCCAACCTTCTCTCTATTACTCTTCTTTGGGTCTGGGCCCAGCTCACTATGTGCCCACAGTGTCTATCAAAGACACTGCTGACATATCATAGTCTTGGCAACTAGTGTTCTTTGTCCACTTGGTGTGTCCTGTGTGGATGGTTAGGCCAAACTCTTTGGAATGATTATGTATTTCATTGTGGAGGCCTGGGGCATTCCATTGCTTGACGCCATGTTCTCTCCAGACAGGAATACTTTCTTTAGAGATCTGAGGACACAAGATAGGGAGCTCAGTGGCTTCCTTCAGTATCTTTGACTACAAGTTTTAGACCAAACAGAAATTAGTGCTAATACCCCCCCACCAAAAATGGGAGTTGTAAGAGACCTCCCTGGCAATTTATTCCAACCCACATCTGACCAAGAACTCTACAAGGTCGCCAGGAAGTGCTTGTCCAGTGTCTGCAGACCTCCAGTACGGAGGAGTCCATCTGCTATTGCTGACCTCTAGCCTGATTCTGCCCCTGCTGGCTTCCAGAGCCTCAGTGTCACTCCTGAGTCACCCTCTCCTCTCTCAACAGAGTCAATGGAACTTAGGGCTGACTGTCCCTCCAGGTGAGACGAGGGGCTTGTGTTTATATATCTAACCTAAATAGCTCATCGCTAATGGTCTTGGAATTCAAAAGTCTTGCATTTCCCTCACTTTTTTTTTTTTTAACAAAGTGACTATTTTTAACAAAGTTGCCAGAAGACAGCTTTCTCTAAAGTAAATACTCTTTTCACATTACTTCTCTAACATCCAAGGGGTGTTTTGGAGAGCGAGGCTGCGGGCTGTTGTGTACATCCGGCAGTGCGGACAGAACTTCTGGGAATTTATGAGACAGTGTATTTCATAGAAAGAGCATATTCGAATTTAAGACTGAAAGAGACACTCTCATCCACCCTCCCATTGTATGGATGAAAAAAACTGAGGCCCATAGAAAGGAAGGGATTTATCCAAAGTCACACGGGTAATAAAAAGTGGCAGAGCCAGAAGCAGGGAGCACGGTGAGCTGACTCCGAGTCTGGTCCTTTCTTTTAATGCCCTTAGCGCCTTTTCATCTCATCTGTACCTCTTTCTCTCTTCCCTTCTTCATGTCTCAGGCTTAAAAACATCCCAGAGAGAAGCCCAGCTCAAGATTGGCAAGACGATCCCTTGTCCTTAAACATCTCCAGGAAATGAGTCTCTCCAGAACCAGTAATTACTTCATTACAGACCGTGTCTGCCTCTTGGCCAATCACAAAGCATCCGGCGTGCAGTTCTGCGGTAGCAGCCACTCAGCCCTCCGGCTTGGCTGCTTGCAGAGACAGGATTGCAAACTGGGAGGCGGCGGCTCCTTGAGAGGCTGTATTGTTAACGTTGTTGTTGTCAGTGGGGTCCCCGCAGGGGAGGTACAGACCAGTTTGGCAGGAATGAGGACCGTGCTGAAGCTAGGCATGACCAGAAAGGAGGAGCGGGTATGCAGACGCAGAGGGAGGGAATGGACCCGAGAGCCCCAGGAACACTGCGACGGCGTGAAGCCTCCAGGGGGCATCTTCCCACAGCGTTTCAGGAAAGCAGCAGGCAAGAAGGGCTGGAGACAGGGCAGCGCAAACCGCAGTCTGCCCAGCGCGGACTGTAATGCGGTGGCCTCGCCCAGGGCTGGGGGCCGAGCCCAGGATCTGCCAGTTCCTAGCTTCCTAGCTGTGGAGAAGGCAGAGCTCGTGTCTGAGCCTGAGCTTCCTGATTCTCTGAGGTCGTCTGTTCTGGGGGCAGCGGGTGGTGCGGTGGATAGAGTCCGGGAAGCAGGGCACCTCTAGCTGTGTGATCCTGCGCAAGTCACTAGCCCGTGTTTGCCTCAGTTCCCTCATCTGTCAGATGAGCTGGAAAAGGAAATGGCAAACCCCTCCAGGATCTCTGCTTTGAGGTTTATCAGACATTTCCCTCACAACAGCTTTGGGATGTGTAGTTTCGGCATCTTACTGGCCTAAGGTCACACAGTCAAAAAGCCAAGTGAGCAAGCACTGATGGAGCACCTAACGTGTGCTAGGCATTGCTAAGGATACAAACAAAGGCAAAGTCGTCTCTGCCCTCGAGGAGTTCCCCATCTAAAGGACTGCTCCTAATCAGAAATTGTCAGACGCAGAACTTGAACTCGGGTCTTCGGTCTCCAAACTAACCGTTCTTTCCACTCCACAACAAAATGGAAAGGTGCTCTCCTTCCCCCCCCCCCAGGAGATTCCGCCTGAATCAAAGAAAGAACGTCCTAGAAACTGAGCCGTCCAGCTGTTTAAGGACTGTCTCCTGAAGTAGTGAGCTCCCTGTCACTGGAGGTTTCAAACCAAGGCTGTAAGAGCGTCCTTACGATACCGACATTCAGCTTGGCCTTGAGGTTCCCAAAGTGCTTTCCGGGACAGCCGCTTAGATGAGATCATTTAAGGACCTTCGGCTGAGGCGCTGGTCTGAATGAATGCGCGGCAGGAGCCTGCCAAGGCTGGATTCTGGGAGTTAGACGTGAAGACGAGACGGCGTCGCGGCGGGCAAAGGTTGGAGTGATAACTGAAAGAAGTGGAGGGGCGTGGGCTTTAGGACGTCTCCGAGGCGGCAGGAAGCCGAGTTCAAATCCAGCCTCATACCCTTCCTAGCTGGCTGCAAGTCTGCCTCCCAGGGCTGCGACGCCAATCAGATGAGATCACATTTGTAAAGCGCTTAGCGAAGCACTTGGCACACAGTAGGGCTAGAGAAGTGTTTATTCCCTTCCTTCCCTCCAGAAGTTTACCAAGTCCCTTACTGACATCTTCTCCTCAGAGTCCTCACAGCGATTTCACTCAGTATAGAAGGGTGTGCAGGTAAATGTTTAACAACCAGCTCGCCAAGGGAAAAAAGTAAGGACACACCCTCATTTTAATCTGCATTAATAGTGCCTTAAGTCTAGACAGTTTACCAAAGAATCAGCTCAGCCCTGCTTCCTGGAGTTAGCTGATGTGGGGAAGGGTGCTCATCCTGAAACCTCCCTCCATATGCTGATCCCCCACAGAGGCTGACTCCACAGTTGGAGAACGTCCAAGGTGGGATTGGAGGCAAGGTCCAGGCTTTACCCCCTGCACCCCACAAAGCTGTGGCAGCTTTCGCCAGAAGCTGGGGCCCCAACCAGCAGCTTCCTTCCCCTCTCTGGCTCTCTTATCACCCTCTCTCATCTCTGGGCCTTTGCCCTTGCCAGCCCCCATGCCAGGAATGCCAGCCTGAAGCATTGCCTTTCTGTGACTCCTTGGCTACACTCATTGCAGCCTGCTTGCATCCCAGCCCTCCTGTCATCTGTTATCTCCTTGGGAAGCAGTTGGTGTCTCCCCTTGGGGACAGATTGAGCAATGAGCCAGCCACCCTCAGCCAGGCTTAGCACAAGGAGGCACTTATGAAGCTCGTGTTGGTTCAGTTTGCCCAATTCGCTCCATCTTCTCAGTCGGCTCACTTGCAAGGGCTAGTAAAGTCTAGGCAGGTGACCCAAGGCCTCAGGGGTGGGTAACAGCAGGGGCAAACCATAGTCAGAAGACAGATTAAGAGCACTCCATTCTGCCCCAAGGGGTAGAATTAGGAATTGGCAAATTAAAGAAAAGCTTCCAGTTTTTTGCCACCACAAAGAGAGCTGCAATAAATATTTTTGTACATATGGGTCCTTTTCCCATTTCTATGATCTCTTTGGGATACAACCCCAAAAGTAGTATTACTGGGTCAAAAGGTATGCAAT
>CM053595.1:323736865-323824869 GCA_028646575.1 Pseudocheirus occidentalis
TATTGTACAATGTGAAAGTGTTTGCAGATCCCATACATGATTGTACACCACCATGGGAGGGTTGAGAAGGGAGGGGAGAAAATCTGAAACTCAAGTGATTCTGGAACTAAATCTTGTAAACTAAAAGTAAATAAACAAGTCAATAAATTAAAAAAAAAAAAGCTTCCTAACTTTCTCTCTGGAAGGAAATGCACTGCCCTGGGGTCAGAAAATTGAGCTGGAAGGGATCATTGAGTCAAACCACTACATATTACTGAGGCCCAAGGACTCAGCCGTCAGAGGGGGGATTTGAACCCAGGTCCTTTGACTCAAGGCTTTTCTCACTATACATGGGGTCTGCCTCACAGAGGTCCTCAAGCAGAAGATAGATTACTGCTTGCCAGGGGTGAAGAAGAGAGGAATTTTGTTCCAGTGGGTGGCCACGAACACCCCTGCTGCCTGTCACATTCTGAGATCCTGACTGTGTGAGCCAAGGCAGCCGGCCCCCCAGATGGGACTCTGCAGCCATCCTTTCTTTGGTTACAGCTCTCTGGGGTTGCTGGCATGTCAGCAGGTCTGCCTACACCCAGGTGCCAGGCTTCCTCCCTGTTTCCAAGGACTCTTTCCTCATTACAGATTCCTTCTCTGCCATTCTGTCCTTTGTCCCCAAACTGCTCCAAGGGATCTGAGGAGACCAGAGCCTCCAGGTTGGGTCAGCCCTCCCAGCTTCATCATAATTATTCCTTGGCTAATACCTCTTGTGCCTCTCTGCCCCCCCCATTCTAAACTTTCCCCAGGTGCCACACTTCCTGGTTTGAGCTCAGCAGGCAGAAGATTAGGATTAGATGGTAGTAGTCCAAGAGGCCTTAACCTGGGGTTCATGGGAAGATTTCAAGGGGCCCATGAACTTCAATGGGGAAAAAATGAAATTTTTATTTTCACTAAGGTCCAACTGAAAGTTAACTATTTCTTTCCTTTGTGACTGTAAGCAGCAAAAGACAGCTTTGAGAAGGGACTTGTAGGCTTCATCAGAATGGGATCCAGAACCCCTGATTGGGTCAATTCTCTCATTTTAAAAATGAAGAAACCGAGGCAGAGGGAGGCCAGGGGGCTTGCACCAATGCAATGTCTCTCATCTGACACTGTCCCTGCCTTGGTGCAGGCTCCCATCATCTCACACCTGGACTGTGGCAAATAGCTCCTTGGGGGGGGGGCTGTGCCTGTCTTGGACCTCCCCCCCACTCCAGTCCATCCTCCAGCCCCCAAAGTGACATTCCTAAAGACCAGATCTGACCATGTCACTCCCTCTCTTAATAAACCTCATTGGTTCTCTGTGGCCTCCAGGATCAAAACCCTGTTTGGCCCTGAAAGCCCTTCCCATCCAGCCCCTCCTCCTTTTCCAGTCTTCCCACACCTCACTCCCCCACTGAGCTTTTCAGGCCAGTGGTGCCAGCCTCCTGGCTGTCCCATGAACAAGCCCCTCCAAAAAGCTCCAACCAGTCCTGGAGCACACTCCCCCTGCCACTCTGACTCCTGATCTCCCAGCTTCCTTTAAGACCTCACTAAAATGCCACCTTCTATGGGAAGTCTGCCCTACCTCTCTACATTCCAGTGCCTTCCCTCAGTTAATTATTCCATATATTTACTGGATATAACTTGTCTATATGTATTTGTTTGCATTCTCTCCCACCTCCACCCCCATTAAACTGTAAGTTCCTTGAGGACAAGGACGGTGTTTTTGCCTCTCCTTGTCTCCCCAGGGCTTGGAACAGTGCTTGGCACTTAGTAGGTGCTTAGTAAATATCTGTTGATTGATAGCAAAGAGCAGAGGTCACATTTGCATTCAGTTTCCTAACTCCAAATGTCCCAACCAAGTCAAGGGGGATTTACCTCCAGAGGCCGGCCTCCTCACCTGCTGCCTCAGGGCCCTTTGTCCCCTCGGCCAAACTCCAGGTGTAATCATTAACTCATCCCAGACTCAGGTTCAGTGTCTGAGCCTCGCTGCCCACAACACCTGTTGGCAACAGCTCAGAGACAAGTATGGAAGAGGAGGTAAGGCCACCATTTCCTAGGGATGCGGAGCCCGCCAAGCTGCGGCTTCGGAGGGAGCTGGGGCTGGCCAGCTCTGTGTCGCTGATCGCCGGCTGCATGATCGGCGCAGGGATCTTCATGAATCCTCAACTGGTCCTCTACTACATGGGGAGCCCCGGAGGGAGCCTGCTCATCTGGGCTGCCTGCGGCCTCCTGGCCACCCTGGGAGCTCTGAGCTATGCGGAGCTAGGCACGCTCATCACCGAGTCTGGCGGAGATTACGTCTACATCCTCAAGACGTTCGGCTCCCTCCCCGCCTTCCTGGTGATTTATGTTTCTACCCTGTTGGTCAGACCGGCTGCGATTGCAGCCATGTCGCTGACCTTTGCAGAGTATGTGGTGGCTCCCTTCTACAGCGGCTGCTCGTCGCTGCCCGTGGTGCTGGTCAAATGCGTGGCGGCAGCCTGCATCCTGATCCTCGCCTTGGTCAACTGCCGGAGTGTGCGCCTGGCCACTGGGCTGATGAACCTGTGCACGGTAGCCAAGGTCCTGGCGCTACTGGTCATAATTGGCGGAGGGCTCTGGGCCCTAGCCCAGGGTCACGTGGGGGAGACCCTCCAGAACGCCTTTGCCGGAACCACGCAACAGCTGGGCAGCATCAGCATCGCCTTCTACCAGGGCCTCTGGTCCTTCAATGGCTGGAATAACTTGAATTTGGTGACCGAAGAGCTCCGAAAGGCAGATGTGAGTGCCCTCCCCCCCTCCCTCACTGTCGGGAGGCTTGATTCCTAACTGGAGACCACAAACCATGAACTAGAAGGAACAGGGCTGTGCAGGAGTTGGCTTGTTCTTTTTGAATCCCGGAGTGGCCTCGTCTAACCTTACGTTTCCAGGCCCTGAGAGGCTCCCCAGAAGCAGTTCACTTAATTCAGTGCCAGGCACTGAGAGAGATAGTGAGAGCCAATTCGGCCATCATCTGAGCACCTACTGTGTGCACGGGACTGTCCTTGAAACTAACAAAAAGATGCTAACAGGTAGCAGCTGGGTAGCACTTTTAAGTTTGCAGTGCAAGATGTGTTAGTTTAGAGGCTCAGGAAAATGAGCTGGCTTTGACCAGGGGCCCACAGCCTGCAGGGCTTCAGGCTAGGGCTTCCTGGAAACTTTTCCCACCATTCTGTCCCTCACACCTTACCTCTAGCAAAATGGCAGGCTCTCTGACTCCTGGGAGCCCACAGCCTCCTCTGGGGGGATCCCACAGATAAAGAGGCTATGGGGTGGGGGTGGGGCATGAGAGCTGTGCCCAAGAGCCCCAGGACACCAGGAGGAGGAATTGCTCCTCTGCCACTGGGGGATGGGGAAAAGCCTCCCCAGAGATCAGGCAGTCAGTCAACAAGCACTGAGGACTGCTGGGCACAGTGCTAAATGTTCCGTGGAGGATGCTCCAGGAGTTTTCATCCTAAACAGAGGGGTAGAACCTTGGGAGAAGACTGGAAGACTATTGCAACATCAGAGAGATGAGGAGAGATTGTATGACTCAGTGTGTGCCAGTGGACACAGGAGGGACAGGAGGAAACCAGAGGACCAACTGAGGCTTGGTCTGGAACTCTCAGAGGAGAAGGGGAACAGAGGCAGATAGGTCAGGAAGGCATGGAGGGCTCCAGAGGTCAGACTGAGGAGCTGGCAGTTTGTCCCTGAAGCAAGGCCCTTTCCAACCTAAAATGCCAACTCATTGAAAAAGTCAGCTAAGCAGTGTGCCAGGAGAACCCAGGAGGGAAAAAGAGGAGGAGACCAAGGGGGAAGTTTCTGCCCTGTGGGGTTCCCCACCCCATTCTGTAACAATGCCTCTATAACTGAAGCTTTAGGAGGGATGGGTAGGGCAGCAGGAGGGGTGACAATGAGGAAGGGTCTCCTGCCTCCTCCTAGCTCCCCTAGGATCCCCTGAATCAGGGCTGGAGGCTGGGTGGGAGGGATATAGTCCTGTGGCCCTCCAGTGCCCCACTGGGGTATGTGACTACCAGGGCAGCATCTTGCTGGGTAGAGGCTAGGGAGGAGCCTGGGGAGCCTGCTGGGGAAGCAAACTGCCACAGGGGCCCTGGGGATTCTGAGGCTTACCAACATGGGCCCTGGGACCAGCCTCTTCCTCTCCCCAGGCCTCAGTGAATTGGAACACTAATCCTTTCAGAACCCATCTTATAGGGGTGCAGTAAGGGTCATGCATGGGAACACTTGGAAGCCCTTAAAGTGCTAGATGGAGGGAGAGGCAAGGCAGGGTGGTGCACAATTGCTGTCATGACTTCATTCCCATGAGGGAAAGGGAGGGGAGGGGAGGACCTGAGAGCCCTAGGCAGGGGCAGTTTACCCAGGGTTAGACACTACACCCAACATACCTCACCTGGAAACCAGACCTTTATCCCTCAACTCAGGAGACTAATGAAGAGAGTGACCTTCATGGGGGGGGGAGGGAAAGAGGGGAGGCAAGATTACCCCTACCTTCCCCTCCCCCATCTCTCTTTGGCCCCAGGGCTCCTGGGGAGGGGCTGCTGCCAAACCACCACTAGGGGACTCCCCTAAATTCCTCCTGGGCTGAGAAAGTGGTTAACCATTCACCCAGCAAGTGCTTGGCAGGCCAGGTGACCTCTTTTCACCTCTACTCTGTCTCTAGGAATCCAGAGCTCAGCTCAGGTGTGAAAGGGAAACTGGCTCTCCGTTCCCACAACTGCAGCCCATTAGCTCGAATTTGTTTACTTACCTATCACAAGCACTGAGCATTTAATAATCTTTTTTAATTAACCTATTTATCTTAGTATTTTCTGTAACCACACCCTTACCAAATGTGCTGGTAAATGTTTATCTACCGGCTTGCCAAAGGGAACAAAATGTATACCATCAGGTTTTAAAGTTTCATCTGCCTTATGTCCCTTTCCCCCATCACTTCCTTAAGTCTAGACAAGAACACAACAATAAAGCAGACCTTGATTGGTTGTGTTTGCTAGTTTCCAAGGTGTAAAATGACATTTTAACAATTGACTCTCTCAAGCAGGTACCAATTGACTCCAGGACATACCTTTCCCTTATACTTCCTGTCCTATTCAACCAACATCCCTTCTCCTCCTCCTCCTCCTCCTCCTCCTCCTCCTCCTTCTCCTCTCTTTCCCCCTTCTTTCTCCCTTTCCTTTGTTCTCCCCTGCCCTTTCTCTTCCCTTTATGTGACACTGCCCCGAATCCAGAGGGCTGTCTGTCTTCAAATGGGCTCACATCCTCCTCCCCAAACCACACACACACACACACACACACACACACACACACACACACACACACATTCTCTGTCCTGAGCAGAGCTGAGAGCTGTTGGCCCAGAGAGTCTCTGAGGTAGGTTAGAAAGCTCCCAAGGGTCCATTTTGCTAAAAGTCTAGGGCTCAATTCAACTCTATGAGCATTGGTCAAATACCTTTCACTGTGAGCTGCAGTGTGCTGCTATGGGAGATGAAGGGCTGGCCTAACAATCTTACTTTTTAGAGCACAATGGAGATCCTGATGCTGTTTCCCCACTTCCATTACTATGAGCAGCTCTTTCACAGAATCAAATCACAGAACTTGACAACTGGAGGTGACCCTGTAATCTGATCCTATGGCCCCCATTTAGTTGGGCTTAAACAGGGAGGGAGGAAGGAAGGAAGGAAGGAAGGAAGGAAGGAAGGAAGGAAGGAAGGAAGGAAGGAAAAGGAAAGGAGGGAAGGAAGGAAGGAAAAGGAAAGGAGGGAAGGGGAAGGAGGGAAGAAAGGAAGGAAGGAAAGAGGGAGGGAAGGAAGGAAAGAAGGAGGGAAGGAAGGAAAGAAGGAGGGGGAGGAAACAAGGAGGGAAGGAAGGAAGGAAGGAAAGAGAGATGGAGGGAAGGCGGGAGGGAAAGAAAGAGGAAGGGAGCTTTGGGTTATCCCCACTCCAATTTCCCTGGCAGGAGGTTGTTGAGCTTGGACTCAGCATTTCTGAGGAAGGGAGAGGAACCCACTAGCACCACCAGGCTGCCCATCCCACTTTGGGGAAACTCCTGGTCAGACCTACAGCCTCAAACAATCTCTTTGGTCTCTTTGCATCGTACCCCCAAAGGCTCCCAGACCTGCTGCTTCCTGCCAGGCCAAGCAGGCCAAGACCAGGTTAATCTCCTTCAGCAAGAGTCTGCAGGCACCTGAAGACAGCTGTGCCCACCCACTGTCCAGCCCCACCACCCCCATCTCTTCCTAGGCTGACTCTCCTCCATTCCTCCAGCAGTTGCCCAGCTGGACTCTGGGTTCCTCCCCAACCTGGCTGTCCATCTGCTGGATAATTTCCAGCCTATCAATGTCCTTTCTAAACAATAGTGCCTAGAATTGATGGCCAGCCTCCAGATAAGGGGTGAGAAGAGCCCAAGCCAGTGAGACTCCCCCTGGCTCCTTCCTGGAAGCTGCTGCTCTCTCTTGCTGCAGTTTCCTAGGGCTCAGGGAGTCCAAGGGGTTGCAGGTCTAAAGGTATTATAAACAATAAATTCTTCTCTTCCTCTTCCCTCCTCCCCTTCCTTCTTTCCTTCCTTCCTTCCTCCCTCCCTTCCTTTCTCTTCCTTCCTTCCTTCTTTCCTTTTTTCCTCCCTCCCTTCCTTTCTTTTCCTTCCTTCCTTCTTTCCTTCCTTCCTTCCTCCCTCCCTCCCTTCCTCTCTCCCTTCCTTTCTCCCTTCCTTTCTCTTCCTTCCTTCCTTCCTTCCTTCCTTCCTTCCTTCCTTCCTTCCTTCCTTCCTTCCTTCCTTCCTTCCTCTCTCTCCTCTTCCTCCCCCTCTTCCTCCTCCTCCTTCTCTTCCTCCTTTCTCCTTCTTTCCTCATCCCATGAAGCTGGTGACTGTATCATCTCTGAACACCCTTAACACTGGAACTAGGAGCTATACCTCCGGCAGGCACAGAAGAAAATGCTTGAATATGAGAACTGGCCCTGAGGGTGGGTGATAAGGAGTAGGAGGGGGCTGCCTGAGTCCCTTTTCCTGTTTCCCTCCACAGAAGAACCTGGTGCGAGCTGTAGTGATCTCCATCCCCCTGGTCACTGGCCTCTACATACTGGTAAACTTGAGCTACATGGTGGTCATGAGTTCCAGTGACATCCGCGATTCCAGTGCTCTGGCCGTCACCTGGGGGTGAGCGGAAGCCCTAGGGTGTCCCTTGGGGGAAACCTCCCAGGCTGGGTAGAAGGAATAACATGGGTCCCTATCGTGTTTGAGTATTGATGAAGTCCAAAAATCATTACTCCCACTTTTCAGAGGTAGAAACTGAGCTGAGAAGAAGGAAAAGCCTCTTCTCCTGGTATCCCTCCCACTTAAAAAATGAGAGGCAAATGCCTTCAGTATCTCATCATGGCCCCCAAAGCTCTTTCTTTGGAACTTCTCCTTGTATAGGATCCCAAGTATAGACTGGGAAAGGATCATATTCAGCCACCCCAGAGAAGGAAAGTGACCAGCCCCAGGTTACCCAGCTGGCCGGTGGCCAAGGCAAGATTAGAACCCAGGGCCTCTGATCCTGGAGCTGGCCATCCTCTCCTGTTCTCTAATGTCCATTCATGGCCAGTCCTTCCCCCTGCTAGTTCTCCTTACTGTCCATGCACCTATCCTTCCATGGTTCCTAAAAGTCAACCTGTTGGGGAGGGGGTCAGGGCAGATTCCAGGACAAAGTGTAAAAGTGACCTTCGACACCTCTTTCTCTCAGTTTCCCCCTCCTTAAATGGAGACAGTAATCCTAGCACTCCCTCCTTCACAGACTTGTAAAGAAAGTCTTCAGGAAAATAATCCCTAACCCTTGACTCCTCAGTCACCTGCAGCCCCTGCCTTTCACTGGTCCCTACAGTAGAACACTAGGTGGCGCCATAGTGCACAGTGTCAGTCCTGAAGTCAGGAAGACTTCTCCAGCTGAGTTCAAATCTGGCCTCTGATGCTTCCTAGCTGGGTGACCCTGGGCAAGTCACTTCATCCTGTGTCCCTCAGTTTCCTCACCTGTAAAATGAGCTGGAAAAAAATGGTCAGCTGCTCCAGCGTCTCTGCCAATAAAACCCCAAATGGGGTCAGGGAGAGTCAAGACACAACTGAAATGATGGAACAGTGCCTTCCATAGGCCCAGGTCTGCCCACTTAAAAGGATCAGAAGGTCCAGAACAGGTTTTTGCCCTGATGGGTTATGGCTTGCTTGGTAGAGAGCAAATCAGGGAAAGAGAAGGAAAAGATCCAGTCTAAACATCTCTTCTCTTGCCCTTTGCATTTTTCCAGGAATCAAATCCTGGGAGACTGGGCCTGGCTGGTGCCGGTATCAGTGGCTCTCTCTACATTTGGGTCAGTAAATGGAGCATTTTTCAGCGGGAGCCGTGTGTGCTATGTTGCTGCCAGGGAGGGGCATATGGTAAGGAAAGGCCCCACCATTTGACTCCTGGGGCTTTTTCCTGTGCCTGCAGTGAGCCCTTCTCCAAGCCCCAAAGCTATGACCTGGGCTGGGGGAAGGCACTTCCTGCCCAGGCTGGCCCCAACCCTTATCCGGGAGTTTCTGTGCTGGCCAAAATGAAGCCTGGATACTCCTGTGTCTGTCCTCCTAGAAGGTCCCTGTCAATGCCTAACCACATTCTTCCTCATGCTGTAACCACCAGCCAGGTATCCTGTCCATGGCCCACATGCAACATCTCACCCCTTCTCCGGCTCTGATATTCACATCAGCAGTGGCTCTGATCATGATCATTCCTGGAAATTTCAGCAGCATTGTCAACTTTTGCAGGCAAGGGCAAAGGTCCTACTACTGCAGGGACTGTGGGGGTGGGGGTGGGAGTGGGGAGGAAGAGAGGGTAAGAAGGCAAAGCTGGAGGAGCTGTAGAGACAGAGCAGGACATGAGGGAGAGGACTGCTCTGAAGTCACAGAATGCTTGAGATTCAGCCAGTTAGTTCACTTCCCCCTTCCCCTGCCACTGGGCTGTGGGTCGAAGAGAAAATCTAACATTGATGACTCAATTTGGGATGATGGAAACATTTTTCTTAGGATGAGTCAAGTTAGCAAATAGAAGGCTAAATGTTTTATACTTGCGTTCCAAAAATCAACCTTCTCGTCACAAGATGGCAGACAGCCTGTGATACAGCAGTCCCTCTGAAAAAGATCTTGGGGTCTTAGTGGACTGTGAGCTCAAGATGAGCCCCCAGCACTTGTCAAAAGATGGGATGTAATCCTGAGCTCTCTGTACTGAGGAGAAATTTCCACGCACGAGGCAGGTGAGACTCCCAGATACTTCAGTGCTCCGGCTTTGCTGGTGCTGTCTCTGCTGCTGCTGCTGGTCCCAACAGGGGCAGAGACAGCAGTTGCTAACATATCTGTGGAGCTTTACTATTCTCAAAGCCCTTTCTTCACACATTATCTCACTTGCCCCTCCTAGCAACTGGAGAAGAACCTAGTATTATCCCTGTTTTACAGTGAAGGGAAGGGAGGTGAAGAGTCTCTTCTGGGGTCATAGATCTCAGGAACTAAACCCAGGTCTCCCCAACTCCATGGCTCTAGAGATAGCTGCCTCCTTCCCTTTCTCTGCCTGGCACTCTAGTGTGGTTGGCTACTAGAGAAATGACCAACACACTGCCCCTAGCACATTGTCAGTCCCAGCTCCTTCCCTCCCTGATTTTGGTCCTTATTCAAGGCAGAGAATAAGCCAACATGTTCTCTCTTAGCTTTATATTATGGATGATTCATGGAACTACCATCAGCTGCCTTCTTTATCTGAAAGTTAAGAAGAAAGACTTGCCAAGATCATACAAGGTAAACTGAGTCAGCACTTACCATGTCCCAGCCACTGGGGATACAAATACAAGCCAACAGACCCACAGAGCCTGCTCTCAAGGAGCTTACATGCTAATGGGGCAGAAGGAAGGTGCTGGGTTGGAGACCTTGTGGGGAGATACAGGGAGTTGGAAGCAGAGCCTGGAGAGGAATGAAGGAGGGCTGACCTGGGCCCTTCCTCCAAGGGGAGGTTCCAGAAGAGCCCTCCGGAAGAAGAAAGGGGACGGGCTTGAGGACTCTTTTCTTTATGTCTCCTTACTTGCTCTATTTGGTTGATAGTTGTCAACTTGGTGGTATCTCCTGAAGCCTTCTGTCTTAGGGGTCTCAGAGCTCTCCAAGAACGAACAGGGTGTGAGCCCAGGAAGGGACTAAGTAGGCAAAGAGAAGAGCTCAGATGAGAGGGCCTCCAATTCTGCTGAGACTTCATGAGCCTAGAAGCCAGAGTGATGTGGGATATTGGGGTCTGCAGTCCTAATTCTCCATAGATTCTAGAGTTGGACTAAATCACAGAAAACTGGGGTCAGCTTGGCATGATAGAAATGGGGACAGCTTGGCACTCAGCAGGCTGCCCTTTGGGTCAGGAGAAACCTGAGGTTAGCAAGATAGATGGCAGAGCAGTTATTTGGGAGAAAACTCTTGTAACCAATGAACTTCAAAATCAATCCAACAGTAATCAACAAACATTTATTAAGCACTGCTATGGGCTAGGAGCTGAACTCTGGGTTATGAGCCCTAGGTATGATCAAGGCAGCTGGCTGTCATCCTTATCAGCCTGGGGCAGCTCCTCCTCCCTCTCCTGATCCCAGAGGGAGAGGAAAAGCCCAGCCTGCAGTACCCACTGCTCTAGAGATTGCAACCCAGTCTTTGTTTCTGAAGAAAAGGAGGTTCTAGACCCTGCTTTGGATTCTTGGTCTCTGGTGAGATCTATTGGGTCCTTTGCTAAGCTAAAGTAAAATACAATGACGTTGGGCAGGAAGTCTACTGAGCTCAGCCCTCAGTTTCCACATCTGTGAAATGGGAGCTGGGCTGATGGTGGCTGGAGCACCTCTTCCTGTTCATCAATGACCAGTGGTCACTGTCCTTTTCCACTGAAGGTCCCCATCATCATCCCAGTCATCGTGCTGATGGCCTCCATCTACCTGGTCCTGGCGCCCATCATTGATGAACCCCAGATGGAATTCCTTTATGTCTTCCTGTTCATGCTCAGTGGCCTCCTGGTGTATTTCCCCATCATTTACTTTGGCCACCAGCCCCAGTGCTTGCAGGAGGCCACAGTACAACTTCAGCTCTTCCTAGAAGTGGCTCCAGCCATGAAGAATGTGGACTGATGGCCGCTGGGCCACTCTTTAGATCCTGCTGTCTCTTGACTCAATAGTTATTTTATTGTGAACTTAGTGAATGTGGACAGTTTGATATACAAAGAACAGAAAAGAAGGTTGTATATGAAATTGTGACCTTTGTTACATATAGTTTGGGGTGTGTGTGTGTGTGTGTGTGTGTGTGAACCTATTCAATGCTGTCAACAAAATTCCCCTGCTCATCCCCTTCTGCTCTCTTCAATACATATTTTTAAAGTTGCGTTGGCGGTTTTCTGTATTTCCTACTTTTATTGTGTCGCGGTGACTGCCTGCCAAATAGCCCTTCACTCCCTCACCCCCCATAGCATCATCCCAGCACATAGGCTCTGAGACCCTTCTCCTAACCTCCGTTGGTCATGTCCTTAGAGCAAAGCTGGCTAAGTTTCCCCTCTGGAGGAGGGGGGCAGGGGCAGGAATGTCATTGAGCTCCCATAGAACTGGTGTGTTCCCCACAAACTGAGGGAAAAGACAATAAACTGTTGGGGTGAAATGTGAATTGAGTTGAATTGAATACCAAAATGGCAACTTCTTCTAAAACGGCAGGAATCATGTCAAGAAAGAGGGAACACAGTGCTCCCCAACCTCTGCCATAGATCTGGACCTGGGAGTCATCTACACAGATCCAGGTCAGCAAGCATTTATTAAGCACTTAATGTCTTCAGACTCTGTGCTAAGCACTGAGGATACAAAGAAAGAATGAAACAACCAATCCCTGCCCTCAAGGAGCTTGTAATCGAATGGGGGAGACAACATGCAGATAGCTACATACAGACAAGTGACACAATAAATCAACGGAGGGAAGGCCCTCAAATGAGGAGAGATTTGGGAACGGCTTCTTGGGGAAGACGGGAGTTTGACTGAGACTTGAAGGAGACCAGGGAAGCTGGAAGGCAGAGATGAGGAGAGAGCCAGAGAATAGGGTTCAAGAGATGGAGTGTCATGTTTGGAGGTCAGTAAGGAGACCAGTGTCCCTGGAGCTCAGAGTAGTGGGGGAGGGTGTAAGGTGTAAGAAGAGAGGAAGGGAAGGCAGGATTCAGGTTATGAAGTGCTTTAAAAGATTTTATGTTTGATCTTGCAGGTAATAGGGAGCCATTGGAGTTCATTGAATAGGGGTGTGGGGTATGTATTGGGGTGATGCGGTCAGACCTGCACTTTAGGAAGATCACTTTTGGAGGATGCACTGGAGTGGGGAGAGAGTTGAGGTAGGCAGACCCCTCAACAGCTGTTGTAATAGTCCAGACAGGAGATGATGAAGGTCTGTACCAGAGGGTCAGAGGAGAGAAGGGGACATATTTGAGAGATGTTGCTGAAGTGAAACTAACAGGCCATATTGGATGGGGTGGGGTGGGGTGAGAGTGAGGAGTCCAGGCTAACACCTCCATGTTGCCCTTTCTGAAAAGTCACAGAGGTGGAGAATAGAGCCATAGTGGAGCAGTTTGACACCCTGTTTCCAGAGGCAGTGTCAGTATTGATTCACTAGAGCTGCTGAACTGGAAGAGGAAGCGAGGGAAAGGGAGGAGATGGCAGAAGACTAACGTGATAAGGCCGCCCAAGAAAGTGTCAATGGCTGTCAAGGGTACAGGAAGCTGGATAGTGGTCACCAATGCTGTCATCTAGTGTTGAGTGTTGACCATGACAGACAGACCTGTGCACTGGACGGACAGACAGTACCTGCCTACGTCCTTCCAACCAACCGGGTCAATCACTGGGTACAGAGGCCTAGTAGAGCTGCGCCTCTCCCTCCCAAAGCAGTCTATTTCCAATTTAGATATTTCTTATCATTAGCAAGTTTTTCCTTACAGGCAGCCAAACTTGATCTCTCTCCAGCTTCCTCCTCCTTTGATCTGAAACATAAGATCATTGATGTTGAACTAGAAGAGACTTTGGAGGACAAGTAGTCCAGTCCCATAACTTTACTGAGGAAGAAACTGAGGCTGAGGATGGTCAACTGACTTGCCCAAAATCACATGTAGTATTAGAGGCAAGATTTGAACCTAGGTCCTCCAACTCCAGAGCCCTGGGTCTTTGTACAGTGCTATCCTATCCTTTGAGGCCAAGTCAAACCAGCCTTATGCCTTTTCTGTATGACAGTCCTTAAATACTTGCATCGTGTCTCCCAGCCTTCTCTTCTCTGGCCTGAACATTCCAATTGCAATCAATAAGCATTCACTCAGTGCTTAATATGGTGCTGGGTACTAGGTATACTGAGACCAAAATGGAACAATCCCTGCCCTCAGAGAGCTTACAGCCCATCCTGACCCATCATCATTGTGTGGGGTACAGGGACCCCAAAAATCCATCCCCTACCCAAGAAAAATCAAAAGTCAAAGGTATCTTGAAGAAGGAACAGGAAGTTTTATTCTCCAGAAGAAGGTGGTCCTCTCCATGGTGGGGTTCAAGGAGAGGAGGAGTGTTACGAAAGACAGAACATATACCCTAATGCAGTCAAGCCCCCTCCCCCTGACTATCCCTTCTCCCATTGGCTGGGAGGTAGGCTCTCACTCTTGGCACAAAATCTAACTCAATGGCGAATACCAAAGAAGCCTGCCACTATTTCCTATTGGCAAGGAGGTGGGGCAGGAAGCCAAAGGATCATCCATGTCCTTATTTGGTAAATGCCAAAGCAAAGGAGGGGAAAAGGTCACAAGTGAGGGTGAAAGTCTAAAACTCCTGAAAAATGGCCTAATGCTTTTAAGGGTGTGGTATACAAGGGTAGAGGTCTAAAACTCCTGAAAGGGGCTTAATGCTGATGACAACAAGGGAAAGGGGGAAGGTTCCTGGGTTGTGTCCTGTCCAGTCCAGTCTTACAAGTCTATGTCTTGTTTCCAGATGGTTTCTCTCCCTTCTCATTCTTAGGAGTCTTCACAGAGTGTACCTCACTCATCATTAACCCAAGGTCCCCTGTTCCAGACACCTTCTTCTGAGCATTAGTGACCTCCTTTATAACCTGTGAGTCCACAACTGAACATAGTCCCCAGCTGTGGTTAGGCCAGAGGTCCTAACAGATTTACATTATTTATTCCTTATTCCCTTGAAGCTACTTTTACTCCTGTACATGGAGTGCAGGACTAGAGTCCTGACTGACAAAAGGATGAGGGAGCTTGAGTACAGTTTAGGACCATACCAATACTGGGATGGCTGAGTCACACAAATTTATTATTGTATTTATCTTTTTTATGAGATTTTTATATCATATCTCATACTCATTGAGTATGAGTATCTCATACTCAATTCTCATACAAATTTATCATTATATGAGAAAAGGGTTTTCATAATTGGATAAGTGATAAATACAGAAAAACAAGAGAGCTGACAAAGTATCCATTGAAATTATGATTCAGAACATCTATATTCTTTACCATTAACATTTCCTAATAAGGGAGCGGCTAGGTGGCACAGTGAATAGAGCACCGGCCCTGGAGTCAGGAGTACCTGAGTTCAAATCCGACCTCAGACACTTAACACACACACACACACACACACACACACACACACACACACACAAAAGTAGCCGTGTGACCTTGGGCAAGTCACTTAACCCCAACTACCCTCCCCCACACAAAAAACGCAAACCATTTCATAATAAGGCATATGTTCAGAAAATCTTGAGATAAGAAAAAGTCCCATTACTCAAGTTGGTGCCTTGAGTTGAGGGTCTCCTCCTGCAAGGCCATAAAGTAGGCTCTTCTGGTTTGCTGACATAAGAAGAGGTATTGTCTGAGCTCACTCAGAGAAGCAAGACAAGTCTGGGTTTGAATTGGAAATTTGTGATCTCTGGATGTCTGCATTAAGTCCTTCTCCCAGCTTTATCTGGTCTCTGGAGTGGCTGAGACAGAAAGAGGGCTTTTTTGTAAAATGAGGCAGAGCAGCCTCCTTGATTAATTCAAACTTTAGCCAAAATATGATATTAAATGATTATCAAAACCAACCAACAAAAATGAAATGAGCCCTGCCCTCATGGAGCTTACTATTGTAAGAGGGGATCTAATGGCATTTTGTTTTGCTTCGAAGAAAGTATTGGAAGATAATCAATAGTTTTGGGGAAGCTTGCTTATCTTATTCTACTAAAACCCTGGCCTTCTTGGAACTATGACTATGACCAGAGGGAAATAGAAAAGTGGGGGTGTGGCACAGAGCTCTGGCCTTAGAAGAGGTCAGGCCAGGTCTGGTCTCAAGTGTCCTCACTACCACACCTATGTAATCTGCACATATAGTGGGAATAGGGAAATAAAGTGAGGAATCTGACTAAGCCTAAGTCTACCAGGAAGGACAGAATTGTAGACCCTCACTCCTGCTTCTGCATCCATGTGGGTGTGTCCCTAGTGAGCAGCACAGTTGCTTCCTTGCTGGAAGTGTAATAAACATCTTCTGCACACGCGTTTCTGAGTTCTGTCAGGGAGAAGCGGGTTGCTGTTTTAAGGGGTACGTCATGTGGCTCTTCCTAAGGGCCCCCCAGGGAAGCAGTGGACAGCGGAAGCTTGGCCCAGGCGAACTCCCTGGCCCTACTGCGAAGTCCTGTGATCCCCAAAAGCATGTTTCTCACATTTAAAATGAACTGGGCAAGCTCTCCTGATAGAATGTCTCTAAGCTGAGGATGACATCTCCACCACTAAGGAACCACCAGAAGATTTTTATGTAAGGGCAGGGCAGTCTGAGAGCATTTGGGTACCCACTTGCTCCTTCCCATTTCCCATATGAAGGCAGCTCCATGCCAAGTGCTGGGTCGATTTTCCCTGGGAAGCTCCGTCTGCCAGTAGAAATTTGGTTCCCTAGACAGAGCCAGGATTGTAGTAAAATAAAACGCTGGTCTTAACAGAATTGTTTTTCTCTAAGAATGCTCCAAGTAATCTGTCCATAGAGATATAGGCTCCTGTAAGACCAAGCAGATTGATTTTTCTGTAAGTGCTCACATTCTGGGCCCTAGGGGCTATAGAAGACAGAGCTCTGTACTTAGACAGGAAGACCTGAGTTCAAATCTTGCCTTACTAGCTGTGGGGTTCTAGGCTAGCAATTTCTTTCTTAGACTATATATATATATATATATATATATATATATATATTATCCATAAATGAGAAAAGTTGAATTTAATGGCTTCTGGGGCTCCTTCCAGCTCTAAATCTGTGATTGTGATGGTGACTCTTTATTTCTGATGCACAATTGCCTCCCTTTCTCATCCACACTCTGGTGTGGGAGTGAGATGAAGTCTGAGTCCAAGCTGGCATTGTGTCTTCTAGTCTTCAGCCCCTAATCATCCTCAGCTTCAATATAATCAACATAAATCTTATGAGTGGACAAAAAAGCGATGAACCTAGGCAGCCTCAAGTCCAAAATTCATCTCTGGCTCACTCCAACCCTTGAATGACCTCTCCTGGAGGGTCATTAGCCCTGAACCTCCTCACCTCTCCTTCCTCACGAGATTCCATCTGATTGTGTAGGAGGGTATAGTTACCTATAATGGACAGCTCTAGAGAGATCCCACCCCTCCCTGCCCCCTTCACCTTTCACCCACCCTTTCCAGTTCTTTCCCATGGGGTTACTCATTAGTCATACTTGTCTCCTCTCAGCTTCTCCAACAACCTGGCCTTAACTGGGCCAGAGAGAATTTCTGAAGCAGCTAGGCCACAGGGGTTCTCAACCTGTGGGTTGTGACCCCTTTGAGTTGAACGGGGTCGCCCAAGACCATCAGAAAACACATATTTCCGATGGTCTTAGGAACTGAGACACAGCTCCTCTCTCTATCTCCAGGTGGGTCTGCCCACATGTAGATACACCCACATATGAGTATTAAAGGGTCAGGCATTAGGAAGGTTGAGAACTACTGAACTAGAGCCTTGGAGGGGGAGGGGACTGCCCAAGGTTACATGGCATATTAATGGCATGGGGAAGATTAGAAATGAGGTCTCCAGACTCCCAATCTCCACCCTGGAGTCAACATAGAGTGGAAGTCCAGCACTTTTCTAGATTGCCAGTCTAACTATACTTAAGAAAACCTCCTTTGAAGCTTGCATTCAATTCAATAAGCACTCAGTTAGCATCTACTGTATACAAGGCATTGGGCAGGCACTAGGCAAGTTAGAATAGAAGCATTCATTAAGCACCACTAAGTACCAGGTCTTGCCCATCTTCATCTGTCCATCCTGGGGAACTGGATCAGGGCCTCCCTTAAGTATGACACAGGGGTGCACCTCTTGCATTGGCAGAAGCTGAGCGGGGTATCAGCTTCTTCCTGCACCAGCTTACCTTCTTTTTTGTACAGTCATAGAATCCTAGACATAGAACTAGATGAGATTCCAGAGGTCATCTACTCCAACTTCCTTGTTTTGCAGATGAGGAAACTGAGGCCTAGGGATGGTAAAAGATAGAGGCAGAATTTGAACCCAGGCCCAGTACTTTTCCCCCCAATTTTTTTGACATTTTAAAGTTTTGAGTTCCAAATTCTATACCTTCTTCCCTCCCCATCTCCTGTAGACAGTAAACAGTCAGATATAGATGATATATGTGAAATTGTGCAGAACATTTCCATATTAGTAATTTTGTACAAGAAGACTTGAACAAAAGAAAAAAATTAAGTGGAAAATTCCCTGCTTCACTCTGGTTCAGATAATATCAGTTCTTTCTCTGGAGGCAGATACCATGTCTGTCACAAGTACTCTGGGACTGCCTTGGATCATTGTATTGCTGAGAAGAGCTTAGTCATTCACAGTTGATCATTGCTACAATGTTGTTATCACTGGATGCAATGTTCTCCTGATTCTGTTCACTTCACTCTGTATCAAGTCATGGAAGTCTTTCCAGGTTTTTCTGAAATCTGTCTGCTTTTCCATTACAATGCTATACCACAGCTTCTTCAGCAATTCCCCAATGGATGGACATCTCCTTAATTTCCAGTTCTTTGACACCACAAAAAGAGTCACTATAGATATTTTTGTACTAGTTACTTTTCTGTGTCTTTGGGATATAGACCTAGCAGTGGTATTTCTGGATCAAAGGGTATTCACAGGTTTATAGCCCTTTGGGCATAGTTCTAAATTGCTCCAAGAAATGTTTGGGTCAGTTCACAACTCCATCAACAATGCATAAGTGTCTCAGTCCTCCCCAATCCCCTCCAACATTCAATATTTTCTTTTTTTGTCATACTAGCTGCTCTGTTAGGTATGAGGTGGTACCTCAGAGTCATTTTAATTTGCATTTCTCTGATCAATAGTTACTTAGAGCATTTTCTTCATATGACTGTAGATAGTTTTAATTTCTTTATCTGAAAACTGCCTGTTCATATCCTTTGATCACATACCAATTGAGGAATGACTTGTGTTCTTATAAATTTGACTCAGTTCTCTGTATATTTGAGAAATGAGACCTTTATCAGAGATACTTGTTGCAAAAATTTCCCCCAAGTTTTCTGCTTTCCTTATAATTTTGGTTGTATTTGTTTGGTTTATGCAAAAACTTTTAAATTTTATATTATCAAAATGATCAATTTTACATTTTGTTCGTTCTTTATATTTTCTTTGGTCCTAAATTCTTCCCTTCTCCACAAATCTGACAGATAAACTATTCTCATACTCTCTTAATTTGCTTATACTATCACCTTTTATATGTAAATCATGTACCAATTTTAACCTTATTTTGGTATACAGTGTGAGATGCTGGTCTTTACCTAGTTTCTTTCATACCAGTTTCCAGTTTTCCCAGTAGTTTTTGTCAAATAATGAGTGTTTGTTCCAGAACCTTGGATCTTTGAGTTTATCATATAAAAGATTACTATAGTCATTTGCTATAAGGTAGTTTGTACCTAATCTGTTTCACTGATCCACTATTCTTGTTTCTTAGCCAGTACCAGATTGTTTTGATAATTACCATTTTATAATACAGTTTGAGATCTGGTATGGCTAGACCATATTCTTTTGCTTCCCTCTCCCCCTCCCCCCCACTGATTTCTTTGATAACCTTGAGTTTTTGCTCTTTCAGATGAATTTTGTTATTATTTTTTTCTAGCTCTAAAAATTAATTTTTGATAGTTTGGTATGGCACTGAATAAATAGATTAATTTAGGTAGAATAATCATTTTTAGTAATATTGGTTTGACCTACCCATAGGCAATTAGTAATTTTCCAATCGTTTGAATCTGATTTTATTTATTTGAAAAGTGTTTCATAGTTGTGTTCACATAGTTCCTGGGCTTGTTTTGGCAGGTAGACTCCCAAGTACTTTACATCATTTACAATTATTCTAAGTGGAATTTCTCTTTTTGTCTCTTACTGATGGACTTTGTTGGTAATATATAGGCAATATATAGAAATGTTGATGATTTATGTGGGCTTATTTTGTAACCTGCAATAATTTTTAAAAATAACCTTTTATTTATTTTTAGTTTTCAACATTCATTTCCACAAGATTTTGAGTTACAAATTTTCTCCCCATCTTTCCCCTATCCCCACCCACTCCAAGATATCCAGTCTACTGAATACCCCTTCCCCATTCCCTCCCAACTTTCTAGTAGGGCAAGATGGATTTTTATATAGCAATGCCTGTATATCTTTTTTCTCAGTTATCCTGCAATAATTTCAACTAGCTTTTTAGTTGATTCTCTAGGATTTTCTGGGTATAACATCATATCATCTGCAAAGAGTAATAGTTTTGCTTCCTCGTTGCCTGTTATAATTCCTTTAATTTCTTTTTCTTCTCTTATTGATATAGCTAACATTTCTAGTACAATATTAAATAATGGAGGTGATAATGGGCATCCTTGCTTCACCCCTGATTTATCCTCATTTCAGATAATGCTTGCTGATGGTTTTAGATAGATATTACTTATCATCTAGTGGTTCTAATAGGAATGGGTGCTGTATTTTGTCAAAGGTTTTTTCTACATCTATTGAAACAGTCATATGATTTCTGTTGGTTTTGTTATTGACATGGTCAGTTATACTTATAGTTTTCCTAAGGGCACTGAATGAATTATTTTTAGTACTCTCTCAGCTGTTCCCCATTGTCTTTGTTGAACCCTTATTCTCAGTTTCATTGCAATATGCCTTCACCTCTCCATGGTCCTTTGGGGATATTCAACATTATTTATCCAGAGACCACGGTATTTCAGGTCTGACAGCCACATCTCAAGAAAATGGGGTTCAAAAACATACATAAAAATTGGACCCAGACTTCAGGGAGTTTACATCTTCCTCACACATCAGACAAGTAAAGGCATCAATTTGCTTGCCTAAAGTTATTTTGGGGATGGGGGAATCAGGAAAGGCTTCTCAGAGGAGGTGGCACTGGAGTGAACCTTGAAGAAAGCTAAGGACTCTAAGATGACCCAAGAAGAAAGCAAACTTGGTAGAGAGGATAGAGAGGCAGCAAGCCAAATGCCAGAGTTAGGATCTGACATGGTCTTCTCAGTAGGAGATGACAGCACAGTAGAGTGGGAAGACTTCTGGTTCTACAGTAAGAGGTCCTGGGATTCTGGGAAAATGGCAGAATAGGTCAGAAAACTTAAAGCTCTTTTGATTTCCTCCCCTCACTCTGAAGGAGTGTATTGTAGAGCAGCACAAACAAACACAAATCAGGTTAAAGCAGTTGCCCTCCTAAGACAAAGCCCACGGGAAAGACGACCTCCAGGGGCAGAGGTTCAGTGTCAGTGAAGTACAAACACCTCCAGGTCAACTTTACAGAATCAACAAACAACAAGCCCTGGGGCAGCAGAATTGAGAGGCAGCCTCAACCTCAGGCACTTTCACCTCATGAACAGTGCAAGGGTCAGACGGCTGAGTAGCTGAAGACTGAAGGACCTCGAACTGTCCAGGGATATCAAGCACAGTTGTGCTGACCAGATATTCTCTGAGGCTGTAGCTTTGGAGAAGAAGGAGCCAGCACATGCCTGATAAGTGTGATAGCAGAGGGGCAAGGACCATGCTGGCTGTGACTGCTGGGAGGAGAGCAGAGTCCCTGGTTTCAGTTTCAGGGCAGAGAGAACAGCTGCAGTTTGCCACCAGCAGAGGGACCCCAGGGAGTGAGAGCATTTACAGGACAGCATAGCTGGGAGCCCTGGCCCTGACTTAGGAGTAGAGAGCAGTGTCCAAGGCTGGGCATTGGGACAGAGCTTAGAAAAAGAAACAGTAAGAAGGATTTGAGGGCTGGGGCATCATTACCCATACCTCTAGACTAGAACTTGATTATAATGACAAACTGTTAAAAATAAATAAAACAAAAATAAAAATGGGTATGCAGAGGAAAAAGAATCCAATCACAGATAGCAACTGTGGGATAGAGAAGATCTGAGTTCATATTCAAATGAAGATAGAGAAGCTAAAAAAGTCACTCTTTTTTCTTTTTTGGAGGGGGGGAAGGCAAGGCAATTGGGGGTAAGTGACTTGCCCAAGGTCACACGGTTAGTAAGTGTGTCAAGTGTCTGAATCTGAATTTGAACTCAGGTCCTCCTGACTCCAGGGCTGGTGCTGTATTCACTGTGCCACTGAGCTGCCTAAGTGCCTGCTTAGTGCCCAAGCCACTCCTTTTTCATTGAGAAATGTCAAAGGGTCACAAGCCCAAAAAGAGTTCTTGGAAGAAGGTAAAAAAAAAAAACAACTTTAAAAAGCAATTAAGAGAGATTAAGGAAAAATTAGAGAAAAAAAGAACAATTCAAGAAAATCAAGAAAATTATGATAAGAAAGTCAGTCAACTGGAAACAGGGAATCAAAAACTCCAAGAAGAAAATAATTCCTTGATTGAGCAAGGGGAAACTAGGGACATTATAAGACACCAAGAAATAATAAAACAAAGTCAAAAGAATGAAAAAATAGAAAAGAATGTGAAACATCTAATCAGAAGACTAGCTGATCTGGAAAACAGATCAAGGAGAAACAATATAAGAATAGTCAGAGTACCCCAAATTTATGATCAGAAAAAGAATCCTGACACAACATTACAAGAAATTATTATTATTATTAGCTTTTTGGAGGGCAGTTGGGGTTAAGTGACTTGCCCAAGGTCACACGGCTAGTTTTTTTGCGTTAAGTGTCTGAGGCTGGATTTGAACTCAGGTACTCCTGACTCCAGGGCCGGTGCTCTATTCACTGCACCACCTAGCCGCCCCAAGAAATTATTAAGGGAAATGGCCCTGAAGTTCTAGAACAAGAATGTAAAGGAAAAATAGAAAAAATTCACCAATCACCACCTGAAAAAGATCCCAGGAGGAAAACTTAGAGGAATGTCATAGCCAAGCTTCAAAGCTTCCAGGTTAAGTGGAAAATATTGCAAGTAATAATAAGAAAAAAAAACAATTTAAATATCTTGGAGCTACAATAAGAATTACAAAAGACCAGCAGCAACTACTTTGAAGGTCTATAGGTCTTGGAACACTATATTTTGTAAAGCAAAAGAGCTGAGGTTATGACTGTGTGGGATATGGGGACCCCAAAAATCCCTTACCCAAGAAAAATCAGAAGTCAAAGGTATCTTGAGGAAGGAAAAGGAAGTTTTATTCTCTTCCCTGGCAAGAAGAGGGTGGTCCTCTCCATGGTGGGGTTCAAGGAGAGGAGGAGTGCTACGAAAGACAGAACAAGAATTTGTTCTAACAAAGTCAAGCCCCTTCCCCCCAGCTGTCTCTTCTCCCATTGGCTGGGAGGTGGGACAAGGAGCCAAGGTATTATCCATGTCCTTATTTGGTAACCCCCAAAGCAAGGGAGGGAAAAAGATCACAAGCAAGGGTAGAGGTCAAAAACTCCTGAGAAAGAGCCTAATATTTTTAAAGGTGTGGTATACAAGGGCGGATAGTCTTACAAAAATCTGTCTTTGGTTTCCAGATAGTTTCTCTCCCTTCTCATTCTGAAGATTCTTCACAGAGGGTGCGGAGAGTGTACCCCACTCATGACCTAGGATAATTTATCCAGCAAAGTTAAGTATAATCCTGAATTAAAAGATCAAAAAACCAAATGGATATTTAATTAATTGAAAGACTTCCAAGTATTTGCGACAAAAAGAGCAGAACTTAATGGAAAATTCAACATATAAGGTTCAGGAGAACTGCAAGGCAAACAGAGATTAATGTAAGGGACGCAATCGCACCGAACTGTTTGCTTCTTAGATGTGGAAATGCTACCAGCGCTCTTGTGACGGAGTGACTCGTTACTTGGGGAGTTTGAAAGAAAGTCTTGGCCGAGGCGTGCGTGGCAGGGTGACCCTAACAATTAAAACTGTGTAGGGAGAAATATAAAGGAGTTAAGCGGAGATGTAGAGCTGGTAGTGTAGGAACACTACTCTCATCAGAAATGGGTTAAAGAGGGAACAACACGCACATCTAGAAGAATATAAAAGTTTTCTAAATTTAGAAAGAAATAAGAGGGGAGATAGGATAAGGGAGAGATATTTAGAAAGGTGTATAAATTAAGAATTAGGAGGGGAGGGGAAAAGGGAGAAACTTTTAGAAAGGTAGATTAACATGGAGGGTAGAGGTAGAGGATAAGGGAGGGAATTTTAGAGGGTTGAATATATTAAGGAATAGAAGAGCAAGTTAATGGGTAGAAATAAATTGGACAAGTGAAGAGGGACTGGGTAAATTAAGTGAGAAAGATAGTAGGGAAAATAGTACGGAGGGAAATAAACCACAAGTAGTGATAACTTAGAATGTGAATGGGCTGAATTTGCCTATAAAATGAAAATGGATAGGAGAATGGACTGAAAATCTGAATTCAACAATATGTTGCTTTCAAGAAACACATTAAAAACACAGGGTTAAAATAAAGGGCTGAAGAAAAATTTGTTGTGTAAAAAACAAGCAGGGATAGTAGTCATGATCTGAGACAAAGTTAAAGCTAAAATAGATTTAATTAAAAGAGAAAAATTTAATTAAAAGAGAAAAAACTGCATCACCAATATTATTCAATATTGTTTAAGTCTCATTTCTCAAGTATATAAGGAACTTTGTCAAATTCTTAAGAATACAAGTCATACACAAATTGATAAATGGTTAAGGGATATGAACAGGCAGTTTTTCAATGAAGAAATCAAAATTATATATTGTCATATGAAATGCTCTAAATCATTACTGATTAGAGAAGTGAAAATTAAAACAACTTTGAGATATCATTTTATACCTGTGAGATTGACTAAGATGATCGATGCCCTTCAGTTGGGGAATGGTTAAACAAACTGTGTGCATATGATTGTAATGGAATACTGCTGTGATAGGAAAAAGGAGTTGGTTGATTTCAAAGAACATGGAAAGACTTAGACCTGTGAAGAAAGATGCTGCCTACCTCCAGAGAAAGAAATGGCAACTAGAAATATGTATGGTATAGTCTTACATATATATGTATATGGCACGTGTGTTTATGGATATGTAGATATGTATATATATGTGTGTATACACACATACACACACATATGCACATAATGTCATGTTTATTTGTAACCTTCTCTAGGGCAGGGAGGGAATCAAAAGAAAGCCTAGAAAGAAGCACAGAAAAGGGAAACAGCTTTGAAAAGAATGTATAGTACTTGCTGTATTGAGTTTCTTGAAACAGAAATTGATTTATTGTTTTATACTAAATCTCCTATTCTGTTGTATATATGGAAAGGTTTTTTCCCTTCTTTTCTCATTTTGAATTTAAGGTTAAAATTAATTTTTAAAAATTAAATGAAAAAATAGAATGAGAGGCCCACATTCAAAACCCACCTCAAGGAGTATGAGGATAATGTAAAGGCCATTGGGTCTATCACCCTAAGAGATTTCTTGGAACTGAGAAGTTTCAGTGCAATGATGGGCTTGGAAGCCAGATGGGGGTGGGTGGGAGGGGCAGTGAGGTGCCACCTTTCTGTCTGCATCCAAACCTATTAGAATAGACTCCTCTGCACAGTCAGAGCGTTGTGTTGGGACCGGATTTTGTTTTACTGGGCTTGAGTTTCTCTTTCTTCCCTTTTTTCCCCTTTAGGTAAAGAAAGAAATAAAATGGAGACTCAGAGAAGTGATTTACCTACAGGCACAGGGCAGGCCTCAGATGGCAGTGCCATGGTGGTATTGCCCCTAGGTTTAAAGAATGTTCTGTGTGCAATGGTGTGAGCCTGCCCTCTCTGAAGGAGTTCATGTTTGCAGATGACTTCGCCTTTTGAGTCTTACAGAAATGTTTTCAGGGGATGGGGACAGGTATGGAATCCCAGGATCCCCAAGTTAGAAGGGCATTCAGAGGCATACAGCCCAAACCAGACCAAGGTCAGAAGGACAAGTGAAACATTTCTCCATTTAAGCCCAAAGGCATCATGGCCTCACTTGGAATGAGAAGGCCTGGACTTCAGTTCCATCTCCCATTAGCTGGGAGACCTTGGAAGAGTGTTTTTCCCTCTCACCCAGGTCTCTATAACCATGGGGTTATCTTGGATTCTTCCCTCACCTGGTCCCATCAGTCCCCCCTCTTTGCCCTTCTCCCATCTGCCCCTTCCTCCCTACTCCCACCACGCCCATCCAGACAGAGGCTACTATCCTTTTTTAAAGTTTCTTTTTTTAACTCTAAACTGAACAGATCCCCCAAATGGGCATCTCCATATACAAAGCAGAAGAGAAAAAAGAGGCTCATCCAAGGAAGCAGGACTCGACATGACATCCACCAGACTTTTCCTTTTAAGTATAAAATATAAATTTGGTACCAAACCGCACATATATTTATAATCAATTTGGCGTGTGACTTGCCAGGCTGACCTGCTCCTCTGTGTTTTTTCAGCATTTCCTTCCATTCTCTTCTGGGAATTTTCAAAGCCTTCCATGACCTTCTGCAGTGTCTTCTAGACCCAGCTCTCCTCTTCCTGTTTACGTCAGTTCATACGAATCTGAGTTTTCTCTGAAACCCTCTCCTGCCTCGTTTCCTACAGCAAATACATACCACGATTGACTCGGTCTTTGTGCCCTCGCCGGACAGCCCCTTTGTTTCCAGGTCTTTGCCATCACAAAAAGGGCTGCTAGAAATATGTTTGTCCATATAGGTCCTCTTCCTCTTCCTTGAATCTCTTCAGGATAAGGGGCTGGTGAGTGTCAGGGCCTCTCATTCTCTTCTGACTTAATTATTTTAATGATCTCTAGTCCATCTTCCTGACTCTGGTTTGTTAGTTCCTGCCCTTAAGGGACTTTCATGGGGGGAACAATATTCGAACAAATGCATACAAAGCAAATTATGTAAATGAGAAATAATGAACAGAAGGAAGGGAAAGCACTCCAGGCGGAGGGAACAGAGACAAGGCGCAGAGATTGAGGGTCTTGTTCCAGGAACTGCTAGGAGATCAGGCTCACTGGCTAGGAGTAGTCGTAAGCAGACCGGGAAGGGAGGAAAGGGGGAGGCTCTCAAGGGCTTTGAATGTAGGACAGAGCATTTTGTGTTCCATCCTAGAGGTAACGCAACCACTGGACTTTACTGAGCTGAGGGTGGGCGTGATATGATGGGACCTACACTTGAGGAAGATCGCGTAAGTGATCGAGTGGAGGATGGATTGTAATAGGCAGAGATTCGAGGCAGGCAGACCCCAAGAAAGTCACTGCTGTAGTCCAGGTGTGAAGTGATGAGTCCACGCCATGATTGCAGGCAACTTGAGGACAGAAAGGGGCGTATCGGGGATGCTGCAAAGGTGAGGCTGACAGGTCTTAGCACCAGATGGGATCCGGGGGATAAGAGAGATTGAGGAAGCCAGGCTGTCTCTTAGTCTGTGAGCCTAGGGGACAGGGAGGAGGGTGGTGCACGTGACAGTGATAGGGAAGGTGGAGGGGGTAGGGCTTAGGGGAAAGGATCATGAGTTCTGCTTAGCACATGAGGTGAGTTTAAGGTGTCTGCTGGACATCCAGTTAGAAATACATGAAAGGCAGCTGGAAATGAGAGATTGAAAGTCAGCAAAGAGGGTGGGGCAGAAAAGGTATATCTGAGAACCATCACCACAGAGATGGTAATTGAATCCACGGGAGCTGATGAGATCACCAAGGGAAATAGTCTAGAAGGAGAAGAGCAGAGGGCCCAGGACAGATCCCTGAGGGACACCAACAGCTAGAGGGTGTGCTCTAGAGAAGATTCAACAAAGGAGACAGAGAAGAAGTGGTCAGAGAGGGAGGAGGAGAGCCAGGAGAGAGGGTCCTGAAAACCTAGAGGGAAGAGGGTATGGGGAAGAGAGAGTGACCAACAGTGTCAAAGGCTGCAGAGAGGTCAAGAAGAATGAGGACTGAGAAGAGAGCATTTTGCATTTGGTGACTAAGGGAGAGATGATTGATAACTGGAGAGGGCACAATGAGGTCAGAAGCCATATTGTAAGGGGTTAAGAAGCAAGTGAGAGGAGAGGAAGGAGGCAGCTGATGTAGACGGACTCTGTGAGTAATTGGGCTTCAGACAGCAGAGGAGTTAGTGGGACAGAAAGATCAAGCGAGGGCATTTTCAGGATGGAAGAGACTCAGGTACATCTCTGAGCAGGAGGGAAGATAAGTAAGGGGGGCTGACGGGAACAATCTGCTGGAGGAGATGGGATCTGAGTGGGTAGAGGTGTCTGCCTCGATCGGGAGAAAGGCCACTTCATTATAGGAGACAGGGCTGAGAGGGCTGAGAGGGGCACAAAGCACCCGAGTGAAGGGAGATGAGGAAGAGGGGAGACAGGGAACTCACTGTCAACGGCCACCATTTTTCTGTAAAACGAGGCAGGGGTCTCAGGTGAGAGTGGGGGCAAGGAAGCCACAGGAGGCTGGAGGAGCCTCAGTGGAGAGTGGGACAGTGAGGTTGTATGGACCAGTGACAAGGGCTGTGTGGGTAGGAGGGAAGGTGGTGAACGATGGGAGTGCCCCAAAGCTGAGGCCTGGCTGGGTCTCAGTGGCCTGGGTGTGAGGAGAAGAGGCCAGGGCAGGGCTGAACTGGTTCACCAAGGGTCATGGGGGCTCAGGCAGGGAAGATGGCCTAGGAGGAAGTCACAGGGTCAAAGGACCCTCTGCCCTCACCTTCTGATCCTGGAAGCAAAGTAGCTACTGCTACTTTGTTAGTTAGATACTGCTCCTGGAGGCATTCTCAGAAACCAGCTGTGACCCTGGGCAAGTCACCAAACCTCTGCCTCAGCTTCCTCAGCTGTACAGTGGGGCCAGTAATAGCCCTGACCTTGCAGGGTTATTGTGCATCAAAGGAGGCGGTGTTTGTGAAGCACAGAGTAGGTCCTTCATGAGCTTCATCTATTTCCTGACAGGAGTCTGTCCTTCCTTTCCCATTCCTTTGTGGGAGAAGCTGCAGTGGTCCCCCTTCTCCCCCAGGGGCCCTTCGCTTCTCGCCCTGCTGGGTGATGTTGACACACTGCCTTGGGCTTTCTCGCCTCCTCCTAGGCTCCCCAGCTCTTCCTTCACTCCACTTTGACTCCTGCATAGTCTTCTTCCCCTTGAGAACAACCTGGGCCTCTGGATGTGTAGGAAGCTGTTCACAGCATTTCCCCTTCCTCCTCTCTTTGTTATTCATTATACGGATACTTAGGCAAGTGATGTAAAAACAAAGTCATTGACACAAATTATTTATTTTACCAAAAAGAAAACTACCATGAACTCCCCATTTTTGACCTCACAAGGCGCTGTCTGGCACTTAGAAGACTTCTGGTGCTTTTCTGCATTGGCGTCTGATCTGGGAGCTCCCAAAGGCAGGAAGGGGACCTCACCTAAACACCGCTCATCCCCTGGCAGGCCCCAGAGTGGAGCTGGCTCTCCCCTTCCCCCCTTCCCCATCTTCGGCTCTCCCCTGCTCTCTCTCCCTACCTCACCCCTTTCTCTTGTCTCTCCTTTCTTCCTGTCTCTCTGTCTTCTCTCTCCTTCCCTCTCCTCCTCCTCTTCCCTCCCTCCCTCTCGATCTCTGTCTTTCCTCTCTGTCTTTCTCCTCTCCCTCCCTCCCTCTCTCTGTCTCTCCTCCTCCCTCCCTCCCTCTCTCCCTCCTCTTTTTCCCTCCCTCCCTCTCTCTCCCTCCCTCTCTTTCTTTCCCTCCTTCTGTCTCTCTCTCCCTCCTTCCCTCCTTCTCTGTCTCTGTCTCTCCCTCTCTGTCTCTCCCTCCCTCTCTCTCTCTCTTTCTCTCTCTGTCTCTGTCTCTCCCCCCTCCCATAAGTGAGCAGTTCAGATCTCATTTGAGGCTCACAACAACCCTGAGAGCTAAGTACTTTAGGCGCTAATTACTAAGTCCCTCCACTTTGTGGATAAAGAACTTGACTCTCATAGAAGGTACATGACTTGCTCACAGCCCTTCTGCCAGTTAGATCAGAAGTGGCCTCTGCTACAATAAAAATAGCAGAGGCAGTTAGGTAGAGCAGTGGAGTGATGGATATGTTGGATTATCAGGAGGGTCTGAATTCAAATCCTGCCTCAGCCACTTCCTAGTTGTGTGACCCTGGATAAGTCACTTAACTTCAGTCTACCTCCATTTCCTTACCTGTAAAGTGGGACTTAAGATAGCACCCACCTCTCAGGGTTGTTGTAGCTCAAATGAAACAGCAGTTGTAAAGTGTTCAGCACGGTGCTGGGCACGTAGTAGGTGCTTGATAAACACTTGCTCCTTCCCCTTCCCCTTAGCTCCTGAAGTTGTCAGGCCCTTCAGCAGGGTCAGAATTCCCAGCCATGAAGGCTGCCACGAGAGGGCGCAGGCGTTCCGGAGAATCTGTGCCCGTCTTAGCTGGGCAGGGAACTCGGCCTGTGCAAGGGGAGACACAGCCCTGGAGGGGTTAGGGGCCACCCTACTCTGTTTTCATATCCTGTACAAAGGGTCCAATGGTTTCTCTCTTCCTCCCCTCTGTGTGCCTGGCCATTAGGAGCCAAGCGGGAGGGAGCAGGGTCACTGGCCCCCACACAGGAACCTGAGCAGCCGCTGTCATGACAGTGCCTATGACAATGACCTTGACTGATGTCCCACAGACTTGGGAACAAGTCCAGGTTATTCTCTTACGGGCACTGTCCTCCTGCGGGGGTGCGCAAAATGAGAATTGTGGGAAGCTGGATTAGGTGCCTCCTCATGATTCTTATAATGAGCACCAAGGCTTGGGCCTGGGATTTCAGCAGCCGAGGAAACGGCCTTCACTCATGAGGGCTGGTCCCTTCTCTACAACGAAGAGTCTTGGAGACTTCCCAGAGCAAGAGTCAGACCAAAATGGCGGTCGGTAGTGGGTGGGAGGGGAGGCAGGGGGACAGAGCAGACTTTGTTTTGAAATTAATGTCATCACTGGTTTTTTTGAGTTTGTTGAATATTTCCCAATTGCATTTTAATCTGGTTCAATCCTATTGTGGGCCACAAGTCTGACCCAGAGGACTGCCCAGGGTCACAGTCAGGATTGGTCAGAGATGAGACTAGAACTTGAGGCTTTGAGGTCAGTTCTCTGGCAGCTAAGACATCCTGCCTCGAGATGGCCATTGCCACCCGGAGGGCGGCAGCACCTGCAGTGGTTATGGGAATACAATTAGTCAAATTCAATTTGCCAAGCACTTACGAGGCCCCTGTAGTATGCTGGACACCCAGATGGTAGGAGATAAGGGGACCAAGACAACTGTGAGACCCCTTGGAGCTTATATCCATTTGAGTGAGATCTGACCTGAAAGTGCTCCAGGTAGGGGATTAGGCCCCAGAGGAGGAGGGAGGGGCATTCCAGACTTGAGGACCAATCAGGTGGGGAGAATGTTTAGTATGGAAGAAGTGTCTTCTCTCGGAGGTTCAGTTTCCCCCTCTGTAAAGTGGGGAGAGCAAATAATCCCTTCCCTCCCCTCCTTCACTAAGACCTGGAGAGCCTTGGACAGACACAGCAAACTGCCTGAGGGAGAGCTGGTCATCCCTGTTTGCTCTCTGCCAGGGGTCACCTCAGGAGTGTTTGTCCCAGGCCTTCAGGCTCAGACTGCTGGGAACTCCCAGCATTTGTTTTGTTTCACTGGGTTTTCAGTCTCTTGTTTACTGGAGAGCAAAAAGGGGGGTGTGGGGTGGGACAAACGGGAAGCAGTCGCATGGGAAGGTGTCTGGAACACAGGAAACAGTGAATTTACCGTTTCCTGGCTCATTGTATTTGAAATCAAAGAATTGTTTTGTGTTCTGTGTTTTTAAAATACTCTTTTTCCCCAAGGTCCCCCTTCTACCCTCACCCCCGACCTCTATCCTTCAGACTCCCCAGTTAAGATAAGCAAGCAAGAAAACAGCGCTGGGGGAAACAGGCTGGGTTTGGTACAGGGCAGGAGGCCCCTTGACCTCAGCTGCAGGGTGAGGTTTTTCCGGGCCTGCCTCTCAGCGAAGGCCAAAGAATCCCTGGGGGGTTGGGGTGAGTGGGCTTTGCTCCTCATTCCCGGTGTTACTGTGTCTCCTTTTCTGTGAAATGAGGGGGCTCTCCAAGATCCCTCCCAGGCTGGAAGCATGCCTACCAGTGCGTCTCCATTGTGCCCAATTAGAGTGCCTTCAGTTAGGTCAGAGATGTTGTACCAGCCACTTTCACTGGGGAATGACCCTCACTTTCACCAGGGATGCAGCACAAGGATTATTATGGCCATTTCTCAGATGAGGAAACTTGAGGCTCAGAGAGCTAGTGGAAGGTGGGCCTTGGGAGTGCAAAGGTGAGAGAGTTCCGACTTAGGCCACTAGTGCCCTTGGCAGTGCCCCTTTCCCCAGTAGCTTCTTTGTCGCCTCTCTCTCCCTGCAGAACAGAAACTCCTTGAGGTCTGGGTTTATTTCGTGTTTACCTTGCCTTCTCCAGCTCTGTGCCAGCCTGCCCTTAATGGCTGCTGGGGTTCACCGGGCTGGGAGGTGAGACTGGAAGGGTCAGAAAGCCAATGGGGACCCGTTTCTGGGGGTGTTACAGCCAACAAAAGCCCCATGCCAGCTTGGGCTTGGTCTGGGAGGAGGGGGGTGGCTCATTCGCGGCCCCAAGAGTGTGTGAAGAGGAGGTCATTCAAGAGGGGGAAGGGTCGGGAGGCCCGGCTGTAGTGGCCGCTTCCTCTAGACTCTAGAGCCTAGAGAGAAGGTCCCAGCAGTGGAGGGGCTGGCACGATAAGCTAACAGTTCGAGTACTGTGAATTCCCTGGTTCGGGGAAGGGGGATTCGTTTCTTTGGCTTTAGTTAATTACTGAGCACTAATTGAGGGCTGAGAAGGCCGGCAGTCTTTAGGCTAGGCAGCAGAACAAAAACCAGCGTTTCACTGGTCACTTTCTACTGGAGGGAAACAAAACTTTTCTAAGGTGAGAGCCTACAGGCCGGTTTTGTTTGAGTAGATCTGGGATTTCCGGCCTAGGAGGAGCCCCAGGGAGAGTTGACAGCCCCCGAAGCCACAGTGGAACCCGGGTCTCGCAGACCCCACAAGCTCTCCAGGGGCTGAGCTAGGCTGCCGTTGGGCGTCCTCGCCGAAAACCAGTACAGAATCAGTTCAAGGTGGTGGGGGTGGGGGCGAGGAACTCTTTGGGGCAGTTGGGAAAGGGAGTCTGAAGCACCCAGCATTTGAGGGGCGCCAAGGGGTCGCAGCCTCGCCTTCATTCACTGCTGAGTTGTCACGCTCTGAGGATTCTGCCCCACTCCCGCATCTGTCGCCTTCCTTCCACACGTTGGGCCATCACGGTCTCCCGGGTCCTGCTCACCTCAGGTCTAGCACATAGGCTCCAGACTGCTCTGCCCCGCTCGGGTTTCACCCCTTGTCCAGACCATCCCCTAAAGCGTAGTCTCCCTACAGCGTAGCCTCCAGACGGCTCCCAAAAGAATTCGTCATGTCACGGCTCAGGCCAGTATCTGCGTAGCGAACTCCCTCGTCGGGCCTTTCGAGCTCTTCACAACCTGGTTCCATCCCACTTTTGTAGACCCCGCGCAAGCCTCATTACACAAGATTCTCCTCCCCACACTTCGGGATGCAGCCGCTGATCCGTTTGCAATCCGCGGGCAGGCCACGCTATAACCCATCTTCCCTCATCTCCACCCTGGAGGCTGTCGAGCTTTCCACCCAGCTCCGACTGGGCCTCTATCCTGAGCCCCTCCCCCAGAAAATACTCTGCGCGGGTTTGGTATTTTTTCCTAGGCATCAGTAGTCGTTCCCAATAGAACGTAAGCTCCCTGATGGCAGGGGCCCTTTTGTTTTGTCTCGGCGTGCCCCAGCTCCCAGCCAGGCATATGAAGGCAAGGAGTCCAGGTCTCGTGTGGGCGGGCTTGCGGGGGTGGGGGGTGTACTCCCTTCTCCGCTCCAGCCCGGCCGGGTTGCGCTGGACCTTGGGCTTGGCTGCAGCGGCCGCAGCAACACGAAGCACCGCCCCTGCCCCCGCCGCCTCCGCCTCCTCCCCCTCCGCCAGCCCCGCCCCCGCCCCGCCCCTCCCTCTGTCGGCCCCCGGGCCCCGCCCGCCGGCCTGCCGCCGCCGCCGGCCAATCAGGGCGCGCCCGCCCAGCGATGAGCTCAGCCCTCCCGCTTCCCATTGGCCGGCTATATTAAGAAAGTGGCCGAGACCTTTAAATAGCGGGCGCCGGGGCGCAGGCTGCAGCAGCGGCAAGCGCGCAGAGCGGGTAGGAGGTCGGCGGGCGGCTGGGAGAGAGGCAGAGAAAGCGGGAGGTGGGGGCACCCCCAATACCCCCCGCACCCCGGAGCCGACCCGGGGCGGAGGTGCAGGAGTAGCAGCAGCAGCAGCAGGGGAAGAACAGCGGCGGCGGCCGAGCTCGGCGGCGCCCGCACCAGCTCCGGCACCCGCACCGGCGCCGGCCCGGCCCAAGCCCCCGCCGGCCACGGTGCGCTCCCCGAAGACCGGCCCAGCAGCCGCGCCCGGCTCCGCGCAGGCGGCGGCGGCGGCAGAGCCGTCGGGGCCCGGGGGCTCCTCGTCCTCCGCCGCCCCCCCGGGCCCGCCCCCGCCCCCCCGGGCGTCCCCCAGGCCGCCGCCCCCGGCCATGGCGGCCATCCGCAAGAAGCTGGTGGTGGTGGGCGACGGCGCGTGCGGCAAGACGTGCCTACTGATCGTGTTCAGCAAGGACGAGTTCCCCGAGGTCTACGTGCCCACGGTCTTCGAGAACTACGTGGCCGACATCGAGGTGGACGGCAAGCAGGTGGAGCTGGCGCTCTGGGACACGGCCGGCCAGGAGGACTACGACCGCCTGCGGCCGCTCTCCTACCCCGACACGGACGTGATCCTTATGTGCTTCTCGGTGGACAGCCCGGACTCGCTGGAGAACATCCCCGAGAAATGGGTGCCCGAAGTGAAGCACTTCTGCCCCAACGTGCCCATCATCCTGGTGGCCAACAAGAAGGACCTCCGTAACGACGAGCACGTGCGCAATGAGCTGGCGCGCATGAAGCAGGAGCCGGTGCGCACCGAGGACGGCCGCGCCATGGCCGTGCGCATCCAGGCCTACGACTACCTCGAGTGCTCGGCTAAGACCAAGGAGGGCGTGCGCGAGGTCTTCGAGACCGCCACCCGCGCCGCTCTGCAAAAGCGCTACGGCTCGCAGACAGGCTGCGTCAACTGCTGCAAGGTGCTGTGAGCCCCACGGCGCGGACGGACAAAGGCTGGGGGCTGCGCCCCGGGGTCCCCGGGGGCGGGGGAAGGGGTGCCGGCGACGCACGCGGTGTGTGCCTGTGGGTGTGCGCGCGAGGCACCCGGGCCCCCTCCGGCCCGCCGCTCCCTGCCCCGAGCGAGCGGTGCGGTGCGGGTGGGGTAGGCGCCGCCCCCGTCCCGCTGCTGCGGGAGGGAGTGGGCACCGCCCCCGCTCCGCTGCTGAGCTCGCCATTCCTCCCTTTCTTCCCGAGCTCTCCGCCCTCGCCCCCCTCCATGTTGGGCCTGGCTTTTCCGTGGGGGTGTGTCTCATGCGGGTTGGGGGGATGGGGCGGGGGTGGGCGCTGTTACATAGTGATAAATATAATTTTATTTTTTGGCAGTAGGATCTGTGAAAGGCCTGCTTTTATTTAAGGGGGAAGGGGGGAGGGGGAGCGGCAGCTGAGCAGTTTGGGACTTCTCCCGGCCGGGCCGCCCGTGCCGGTGGCGGGATCGATATGATTTACACCCTAGGCAGACTGTGTGAGACTGCCTTGCCCACCGGAGACCCGCGGCGGGTGGGGGGGTGCCCAGCTGAAGCGGGCCATATGGGCTGGGGTCGGCCCTGCTTGGGGGGGGGGGGGGAAGCTCACCGAAGTGAACTTGGTGCCTGTGTCCAGCCGCGCGCCCCCTACCCCCCTTCCTTTGCCCCGACCCCGTATGTTCTCTCTCTGAGGGCTTCTTTTAAATCGGAGAGAGGAGTCTGGCTTTTATTATTTTTTTTTCCCCAAGATTCCGCCGAGCCACCATTGCACAAAGGCCTCCTTTTTCCGTACTGGAGCTGGGGCCCGGGCCATCCTCCGCCTGCCGCCCCAGGGTCTTGTCGCCTCATCTACGGCTTTTTAAAAGGATGCCACTTTTAAAAATCCAGGAGGAGAAGAAGCCACTGTACTATTGTTTTTTCCTTGAATCTGCCAGGCAGCACTGATTTCTAGGGAGGGGGGAGGGCTCGCCTTTGTGCCCAGCCGGCCTGTTTCCATACAGGGCAGTGAACAGTTCGGAGTCTACTTCAATAACTTGGCCCGGCAGGCTGGGAGAGCAGAGCTCGGGACTGCGAAGGCAGCTCTGTATGGAGGCCGACCTGGCCCTCCTTTGTGTCCTCCTTGCCCCCTCCTCCCTTCCCCCCAGCGGTACTTTGACCAGTGTCTGGGTTTTTATTTTATTTTTTAAATAAACTGACCGTTGACAAAGTGATCATCACTTCCATAAAGGTGTTTACATGATATGCTCTGAAGCTTGTGCACAAAGGTTTTTTTTTGTCAAACATTAAAAGATTTCAGCTATTTCACAAGGTGTCTGGTGGTATACTAGCCCACTTGTCCCAGAGGATTGGGGCAGGGGGGCCTGGGGTTCAGGTGATGCTTGGTTTTCTTAGCTGCAAGGGGGGGTCCAAGCTAGGTCAGATCTGCTGGGAGGATCTGGGGGTATCTAACCACCCTCTCACAGATCAGGAAACTGGGGAGGGCTGGGTCGTTCATATAGACCTGTATTAAGGGCCCACTCAGTGCCCTTAATAATAATAATACTTCACGCTCTTGCTCTTAGAGATCAAGAAAAAAAAAATTGTACTACTATTTGGGACAGTCCCCTCTCTTCAGGAGAGGTTTAATGCTGTTGCGAACAACTTTATGTATAAACAAGATAAAGGGGAAATTCTTGCTCCTAGAATTGAGGGGTGGGGCAGGAAAGGCTTCCTAGAGAAGGACTTGGGATGGGAGGGAAGCCAAGAGGACATGGAATTGGAGGCTGGGGGGGGGGGGGGTGACTTAGCAGGAGCCTGCTGTCCAGCAGCAGGGTCTGAGTAAGTAAGCACAACTGTGCAGTAGGGGTCACAGCTAAGGATCTAGCTTGCACATCTGTGCCCAGGGCTTGTCATGTGGGTCTTTGGGAGACCTCCACCCTGGTCAGTTCTAAGCCTTGACAACATCCAGATAGGAAGGTGATGCTAGGATGGGGAGGGGGGCTTGTGCCAGAGAGCCTTAGGAAGCTAGCTGGGGTGTGGGGTGTTGGCCCGATGGGATGGGCAGGGCCGAGGAGCAGCTGCCTGGGAGCTTGCAGTCATTCCAGTGGGGCTGTTAGGGGTGTGGTAAAAGTTTCTAGGAGGCTAGAGGGCCCAGGGGTCCCCAGATTCTGTGCACCTTGTGGTGGGGGGGTTTGTTACCCAGAGGATTAATGACCAAAGCCTTTGGTCCAGACCGCTAAGGGGAGGAGAGCAGCTGCTCCCACTTGAGTCCCCATTTAAGTCAACATGCATTTATTAAGATCCCTGTATGCTGGGCACTGCTGGGGAGGCAAAGAAAGACCAAAGTCCCCAAAGGGTCCCTGCCTTCAGGGAGCTCCCACTCTAATGGGGACCAGTGCAAATAGCATCCAGAGATGTGGTGATAAAGGAGAGGATCTTGAAGGAAAGCAGCTGGTGTGTGTGTGTGTGTGTGTGTGTGTGTGTGTGTGTGTGTGTGTGAGAGTGCACGTGTGTGTGCAAGGGAGGTTTGCAGAAGGCAGGATCTGAGCTCAGATAGGGAGGCAGGAAGCTGGGGAAGCCAACAGGAGGGAGTATTGGAGGAATAGTGGGTGCAGGAGCTAATACAGGATTTCCATCCCTGGAACTGATCTGAGTTGCAGGTTCCACGTGATCCCACCAGAACTTTAGGTGGGCCCATCTCTTTGGCGGTGGATGGAAGGACAGACTGGCAGTCAGAGGAGGGCGGGGGAGGGGGGGCAAGTAGGAGAGAAGGAATGGGCAGGCCTTGCCAGGCACTATATTGGAATCTGGGGGCAGGGTGAGAGTGAGGACAGGGATACCTTGCCCATGGGGGTCTGGGAGGATGGTGGTGGCCTCTATTAATAGGGAAGGTTGGGGGGCAGGTTTACTTCCATTTTGGAATACCGAGTTTGAGTTCTTTACAGGACACCCAGTTGGAGGCATGAGAATGGAAGTCAGCAGGTGTTAGGGCTGGATAAATCTGAGAATCATCCACAGTGAGATGGCCTGTGAATCGGTGAGAGCTGGGAAGATCTGAGTGAAGAAGAGGGAGTCAAGAGAAGGCCCAGGGTAAAGTGCTGGGGACACCTACAGGCAATCAGTGTGTGGGCCTGGATGAAGATCCAGCAAAGGGCCCTAGAAGGACTTAGCTAGGAGACAGGGAGACGGGAACATTCCCAGAAGCCAGCGGGTCACCCATGGTGCCAATGGAGACATGAATATCCAAGAAGGGTGAGAATGGAGAAAGCCATTGGACCTGGCCCTTGACAGCCGGGAGGGAGCCATTTCAGTAGAAAGAATGATGAGGTTGGAGGGGGTGAGGGGGTAAAGAAAGAGAGTGAAAAGAGAGAAAGTGGAGACATCTCTCAAGAAATCTGACTACATGTAAAAAGGAGGAGAGATACATATGACAGTTGCTAGTTGGGTGGATGGATGGAGAGATTTTTGAAGGCTGGGGAGAAGACATAATTGGCCATAGGGAAGCAGCCTAAGGACAGGGCGAGATTGAAGGTCGAGTGATGAGGTTGGGGGAGGGGTGGCCTGGGATGGGCAGAAGGGCCACCTCTTCCTGTGAAATGGTGAAGGGTGATATGGGAAGAAGAAGGAAAGGAGATGAAACCTCCAGTTTTTCAGTGAAATATGAGACCAGGTTCTCAGCTGAGAGGGTGGGGAAAGGGAGGCTGGCAAATTCTTAGATGGGGCTTGGGAGTCAAGGAGCTAGAGAGAAAAGGAAGGGCAGGGCTAGGGTTGAACTGGCACACCAAGGGGTCCAGGTGGGGATGGGAGGAAGTGTAGCAGTGCAGGTTGTGGTCTGGGAAGTAATGTGGAAGCTCCCCAAAAGCTATCATTGTCCCCCCCGAAGAGGCCAAAGAGAACCCACGTGTATAAAAATATTTCCAGCAGCTCTTTTTGTTATGGCACTAAAACGGAAACTAAGGAAGGGCCTTTTGGGAAGCAGCTGAACAAGGCCTTGAGTCTGTGAATGGGATGGAATCCTATCCTGTCCTAGGAAATGACCAAGAGAAGGCTTCAGAGAAACCTGGGAAGAATCCTGTGAGCTGATCCAGTGGGGAGCGGATATGATGCAGAATATTTTTTTTTTTTACCAGGGAAACACTGTTTTAAAGACAAACACCTTTTAATTACTTGAGTTGAGAACTCTGACCAACACGATGACAGAACAAGAGTCCAGAGAGTTGACTCCCTGCCTCAGGTGGGGTGATGCATGGAGGGGACCGGTGGCCTTGAAGGCCGTCATCAGGAGGAAAGAGTGAGAAAGGAAGGGGTTTCTTTAAGACAGGTCCATTTTGGTGAGTTTTATGGCTGAGTTAGTACTTGTTAATCAGCTATCAATAGACCAATCTTCCACTCATGGGGCAACCATTAACTCAATCAGTCACTCATCTAGCAGTCAGTCCTAGATCCCCAATTACTAAATATCATTAGTCACTAATACAATCCTTAGGAAAAAACACAAACTTTCCACCCCTTGGTTTCCAGCAAACCTCAGTCTCGTCCAAGGAGAGGCCTTTTCTTCCTTGACTCTGGATGGTCTCTCTGATTCCCTGGATCCTCTTCCCTGGTCCCAGCTCCCTCCTGAATCTGCCAATCACCTGGATTCAGAAGCAGACAGCTGCCAGGTCCTTGTCCTGTCCTCAGGGCAATCCCTGGCACACACTACAGTTCACAGGGTTCAGCACACCTCAGACCCTTCACCACTTCTCTTGCCTGGAACTCAAGGATCAGCCAGGCCATGAACAAAGTCTTATCCTGTTCATGTTTCTTCAGTCTTCCAGCAGTTTAGCTGACTTTTAATGGCTCAGATAGGCTCTCAGTGTCAGCCCCCAGGACCAGGGACAAGTCTGGGGGGGGCTTCCTCTCCACATGCCCAGGGCATTTTTCTTGTCCTGGGAGATCCTTGGAGAGATTGCTTGGGGCAGAGAAAGCTAACCTGGCCCCTGGTGACCTTTCATCCATTTCTGGAAGGCACCCCCCCCACCCCTACCCCCACCCCAGCTCCTCACCTGTTATGTCCATCTTGATGGGGGGAGGGGCTTTCAAATTGGAGGGCTGGGTGTGTATGCCCAGGGCTCTCAGAGAAGGGGACTGAGCACTAAGTAGCATGTGTGTATAAGGCTCCTCAGGGTGGTGTGTGTGTGTGTGTGTGTGTGTGTGTGTGTGTGTGTGTGTGTGTAAGGCTCTTCAGGGTGCTGTCTGTGTGTGTATCTGTCTCTGTTTCTGAGCTGCTGCTTTGGGATGGGGGAGGGGATGGGCCTGGCTCTTCCTCCCTTGGGGCTCCCAGTTGCAGCAGCTGCTGGGATGGGGCCTCCTGCCCCTCCCCCTCATTTCAGCTCCTCCCCCACTTTTCTCTGCAGCTTAAAACATTCAGACCAGAGACAGACGTGCGTGTGTGTTGGGGAGGGGGTGGGGAGCGTCTGGGGCAGTCTTTTTAGGCCTCCAGATTCTTTTCCTCTGGTCACTGGGCTGTGTTTCCAGACACCCCTCACCCCCAGGAGCTACTCAGCCAGGGGAGGGACCACACAAGACACAGCTTGAAGCCATGGCTGGGGGGAGGGTCAGGGTGGACAGCTCCTCAGGGGTGTGAGTCAGTCTTCTGAGGGAGGGCCTTTGAGCCGGGTGCATAATGGGGCTCGCCCCCTTCCCTAATCCCCCCACCCCCCCAAGCCGATCTGGGCCCTGGTTCTGACTTCCCTGAAGGTCTAACAGTGAAGCTATTCCCCTTCCTAGAAAGAATTTCTCTGGGGGGAGAAATCCTCCAGATATCCATCTGTCCAGGCATCCCTGTGCCCTCCAGGTCTGGACCATACACCAAGGACAGAGCTCTAGGACTGGAAAGGTTCTTTTATTCCTTTCAGTGAAGCAGCTGGAGGATCAGGCCCAGAGAGGGCGAGGCACTGGCCCAGAGTCACAAGTTGATGGAAGAACTTTAGGGTCTCGGAGTCCCTCCCCCATCCCTCCAGCCTATATAGGAGGCACACCCGGCCCTCCAGGACCTCACAATCTCACAGCACCCAGAAATCTCTGAAGCAACAAGATCAGTAGGTGAAATTGGAGGGAATCCCAGAAGAAAGCCCAGGAGAGGCTCATGTGGAATTCTGGTGGGGAAGCTAGGAGGCAGAGAGGAGGAAGGTGAGCCTTCTGGGCCTGGGGGACACTTGGCCAGGCTTGAAGCACAGCTGGGAGAGAGAGGGGCCAGTGTCACTAGATGGAAGAGTAAGTGTGGGGAGATGGTCAGAGAGAGGGGAGGGAGAAGGGAGGAAGACAGGGAAGGAGGGAGGGAGGATGGGAATGGGAAAAAGGAAGGGAGGGAGGAGGAGAAAGAGAGGGGGGAGGGAGAGAGGAGAGGGAGAGAGAGAGAGGAGAGAGAGGGAGGGAGAAAGAGAGAGAGAGAGAGAGAGAGAGGACAGAGAGGGAGGGAGGGAGAGAGAAGGAGGGAGGGAGAGAGAAGGAGGGAGGGAGAGAGAGAGAGGGAGGAGAGGAAGGGAGGGAGAGAAAGAGGGAGGAGGGAGAGGAAGGGAGGAGGGAGAGGAAGAGAGGGAGGGAGGGAGAGGTAGAAAAGCAGCTTCCTTTCTAAGGTGATTTGTTGTGAATCCTCCATTCTCGAATAGGGCCAATGATTCCAGGAGGGTGATTGGATTTAAGTGAGGCAGAGCTTCCAGTAGTCAGCCTCACTCTCTCCTCCAGAATCATCAGATCTGGGCCAGTTTCTGTCGGACAAATTTAGGTCAAGATGACCGGTAATTTCTCTGCGGTGGAAGTCTTGTTGTTGCCATACTGGTCGGTTGGTTAATAGAGTGATACTAACACATCTGAGTTATACTGTAACAATGAGGAGCTTACTATTTTTAATCTGAGATTGTGGTCAACTCCACGTCCCAAGTAACAAAGGAAATGAGTTCTTAGCTTTGCCACCCCTTGCTTATAATTGTTCTAATAATGTATATGATATGATGAGTTCCTTAAAGTATCTCATTCTTTCAGGATAAATTAGGAATATATGTGTGTGTAGATGTGTGTGTAGATGTATGTATGTACATTATATATATGTATATGTATAGATATCCTCAGAAAAGGAGCAGAGGAGAAAGATATGAGAATCTAAAATTTTAATAAGAAGAATTTTATTTTGAGAATTTAATTTCAGAAGACAACCAGATTGGACTGTTAGAAACCTGAGACTAGGGTGTATACGCAGTTGGCCTCCAAATGGGAAACACAGCTCTGAGTAGGTTTTAGAAATGAGTTCTACAGTGGGCCCGTGTTTTGCCTGACTTGGGCGTGGGTGTGGTGCTTGGCCAGCCTGTAGTTCAGGGCAGGCCAGGAGGAAGCCATCCCATCTCCAGTGATGGTGTGTAGGAGAAGAGCTGAGTTGATGCTAATCCCATCTCCTCCACGGAACCTGTACTAGTCAGGTTCGCCTTACCCGGATACCAACCTTGCTTCACTGCTCTTTGTAAAAGGGGCTCCCAGTTTCAATGGCTTGATGCCTTGGAGTTCTAATAAAGGCCTTTTCTCTTGTTTCCTGAGGTTGCCTTAAGTGACCGGGTAAGGCCTGAATCAAAATTTCCTTTTGAAGACCGTAATGATCTAGCCTTCCTTTTCCAAAGAGGACCAATGGTATCTTGACTTGAGTGTCTGGAGAGATGTCGTGTTTGGTTGGGAAGGAGATGTAAGAAGTAGCATGGAAAGGTGGGAGGGAGCTAAGTTATGAAGGGCTTTGAATACCAAGCAGAGCATTTTGGTTTTGCTCTTGGAGGCCATTAGTAACCACTGGAATTTATTGAGTGAGGGGATGGAGGGTGTGTGTGGAGGGTGACATGACGGGATCTGTGATTTAGGAAAAATCACTTTGGTAACTGAATGACTGGAGGATGGACTGGAATGGGGGGGAAGACTGAGGCAGGCAGACCCATTAGTGACTACTGCCATAGTCCAGGTGTGTATGGGGCCATCTTCCAGAGATGCAGCAAAAGTAGAATAGATCCCCCTTGGGAAGAGATTGGTTATTTGGGGTGAGAGTGAGGAGTCGAGGCTGGCTCCTAGATTGGGAGCCTGGGAACTTTGGGTTCTCTACAGTAAGAGAGAGGATAGGATGGGGGAGAATTTAGGGGAAAGATGATGAGTCTTGGTTTGGGCATACAGAGTGTAAGTGGTGTCTGATGGGCAGTCAGAAATGAGAGATTGGGGGTCAGCAGAGAGACTGGGGCAAGATGGACAGATTTGGGAATCATCAGTATCGAGGTGGTCATTAAATCCATGGAGGTGCTGAGGTCCCCAGAGGGCCCAGGACAGAGCCTTGAAGGACGCCTCTGGTCCTCTGGCTCCAAAGTTAGGCACACCAATTCTCTTAGCTAGGGAGGAGAGAAGGGGACAGCAGGAGGGGGAGGAGAGGGAGAAGGGAAGGGGAAGGGGATCCCATCAAGGCTATAAGTAAGTCCCTGAGCATTTATTTATTATCAGCATGCTGTTTGGTGGGTACAGTGCAAATCTCTGGGAGTTGTGACAGACACGAGCAGAGTTGGGAATCTTGCCCTGAGAGCTTCCAGTTGGGGGGGTGGGCAGTGCCTGCCCTGTGGCCTGTGATCTAGAAAAGCCTGGTAAAATATGTTAGCCCTCGTTTCAGACCAGGGAGGAAGTTGGAGCTGTTCCGGTATTAAAGGATAAATGTGTTAACGTCATGCAATATTATACATAAAGTTTATGCATTTCTGATTTCCTAAACTTTTTTCTGTGTCGTCTGCTGGTGACTTCACATTGTCTGTGGCTTCTGCAAAACTCCCCCCAAAGTTCCCATTTAATTTCTTGTGCTGACCTGTGACAGATTAAAACCCTGATGAGGAGTCTGGATGTGGGAAGGACGACATTGTCATGGGGAGACCACATAGAAAAGCTGGGCCAGGGAGAGAGGGGACAGAAGAGGCGGATGTAGGGCCTTCCAGCAACCCCCCAGTTTGAGGCAGAGGCCCAAGGGGCCCAGTAGGAGCTTCCAAGGAGAAACTTCTTTAATTTGACCCAACCAGAGCTCAGCCTGGAGAAGAGGAATAAAGGAGGTGGGCCTTTCTTCGGTCTGCAGTGACCAGAGTGATGTTTGGGGGCACCTTGCTGTCCCCACTTCTTACAGGGTTCAAATTGGGAGGGTTATATAACGAGTGGAAAAAGAGCTTGACTGAGATAGAAATTACTTAGGAATTTACAGATGTCAGCCATTCATATTCCCATCATCATCATAATGACTGCTCTGGAGCACAGAATTGCCACCTGGATTCATTAGACAGTTCAGACTGTCAGTGGAGCAGAGCCTGAACTCCTGCCCTCATGGCCTGTGCTTTATTGTTTCCCAGACACCCAAGTGTCTAATCTGCCGGCTAATAATGACAGCTTCCATGCATAGGAAACTCTTTCTTGGATCCTCCCCAAAGCCCTTCTGGGCCTGAGTGCCAGTTTATGCCCACCCATTTCATGGAGGAGAAAACTGGGGTCTGAACCACAGCCTCTCTGGTGCCCTTCCCGCTACACTACCCAGCCTCCCAAGCTTTTTAATTGTGACCAGAAAACCAAAGAACCAGAGACACATTGTCAGAATGTTAGGGAGAGGCTTAGCTAAAAAAAAAAAAAGCCGGGATCAGGACAGGGGGCTTGGTGAAGAATCACAATGAACTTCCATGGTATGAGTGGGGTCACCAGCTGCCCTGGCTTCAGTCCTCACTTTGAGGTAGATGGCTCCCACCGCGACCTAGCCAGCTGGCCCTGGCATCTCTCGAGAGCACCAGCCGACCCTCTCTGCTGTCAGAGAGTCAGCACCTGGATGTCCCAGTACACCAAGTTCAGCACATTCATGTTCACCAAGAGCCGGGGCTCTTTTTCCCCTAAACGTCCCTTCCTCTCCGAGTTTCCCAGCTCTGTGGGGGACTTCATCATCTTTGAAGCCACTCAGCCTCATGCCCTTTAAGGCACATTTGACTCTTTGCCGAATCCCAGCCTTTCCACCTTCATAACGTCTCTCCGATCGCCCTCTTGTCGCCTCCTTCCCTGTGCTGACCCTCGTGTCCCTCGCGTCTGACCCGCGGCGGTGGCTGCCGGTCCGTTCTCTCCCCTCTCCAGTCCATCCTCCATTCAGACACCAAAGAGATTCTTCTTCTTTTCCCACTTAATAGTATTTTATCTCCCCCTCTCCCCCATTACAGCGATGTTAAGACAGCTGTCAACATTTACATTTATGAGATTTTGAGTTCCAGATTTTCCCTCCCCCCTCACTCCCGCTCCTTCCCCTTTTTAACGATCTCTTTAGGATACAGATCTAGCAGCGTCATCGCTAGATCAAAGGGCATGCACAGTTTGGTTACCCCGTGGGCATAGTTCCAAACTCTCTTTAGAATGGTTGGATCAGTTCACAACTCTATCAGCCCTGCACTCGTGTTCCCATTTTCCCACATCTCCGACATTGATTATGTTCCTTTTCTGTCATATTAGCCAATCCGATAGGTTAGATGTGGTGCCTCAGAGTTGTTTTAATTTGCATTTCTCTAATCAATAGTGATTTAGAACACTTTTTCATATGACAATAGATAGCTTTAATTTCTTTATCTGAAAGCTGCCTATTCATATCCTTTGACCATTTATTATTTGGTGAATGATTTTTATTCTTATAAATTTGACTGAGCTCTCTATGTATGTGAGAAATGAGGCTTTTATTAGAAACATCAACCGTAAAAATTGTTTCCCAGCTTTCTGCTTTCCTTCTAATCTTGGTTAGATTGACTTTGCACAAAACTTGTTTCATTTAATGTAATCAAATTGCATTTCATAATGTTCCCTCTTGCCTGCTCGGTCACAAATGTTTCTCTTCTCCGTAGATCTGACAGGTAAACTGTTCCCTTCTCTCCTAGTTTGCTTCGAACGTCACCCTTTGTGTTTAACTCATGGACCCATTTTTTTTTCTTTTTGGAGGGCAGTTGGGGTTAAGTGACTTGCCCAAAGTCACACGGCTAGTTAGTGTGTCAAGTGTTTGACCTTGAGCATATTGTGGGAGATGCTGGTCCATGCCCTGTTTCTGCCATACCTTTTTCCAGTTTCCCCAGCAGTTTTTGTCAGATAGTGAGCTCTTACTCTAGAAGCTAGAGTTTGGAGGCTTATGTGTCTCACCTGTTCCACTAACCCATCACTCTGTTCATTAACCAGCACCAAATGGTTTGATGATCGCCACTTTATAATATAGTTTTAGTTTGGTTTGGGGCTAGGCCACCTTCCTTTGCATTTTTTTTGGCATTATTTCCCTCAATATTCTTGACCTCTTTTTCCTAATATGGAGGCCTGAAACCACATCACCCCCTGCTTTTGTAACCTCATATATTACCAACCAATGACCAGGTTTTGAAGATCTAGGTGTACTCACAAGTGGGGGCTGGCCAGGAAGGGCTGGTGCCTCAGTCTGAGGTATTTGGTGTTTTTAGAAACAACTCCCCAGTAAAACAAGCATTTCTTTAGAACTCAATGTATGCAGGATGAAGGGGGAGAGACAATAGTTCTTGCCCTCCCAGAACTCTTATTTTGGCCGGGGACCCCAGACTCAACACTGGAAATGAGGTAGAGTCCAGTCCTTAGAGAGGCCTGGCAGTTCTGGCTGGGTGGTCCTCTTTGTGGGCTCTGACCCCCAGCCATGGGGGCTTTGCCCAGGGGTCTAGCTGGGAGGTCTCTCCTTTGCCCTTTAGCCTGGAAAGGAGAAATCCCTCCCCAGGAAGGGTCCCACCTGCCCTCCTTCCCCAGCTTCTGGGTGATTTGCCCATCTCTCTCTTTTGTTCTCAGATTCACCGTATATCTATGTGGAGGCTGATGGACTTGGGGATGATTTTAACATTTAGCTATGGAAAGGCCTCATTCCCAAAGGCTTCCAGAGTAACCTTGTCAAATAAGAAGTCGTATTTCTATGATGTGAGCACTTGGGAGAACTGCCCACTCACTGGTTATAGCCAAATATGGAAAACCTGGATGGTAATATCTGGGTGCATTCAGCAAGAGGGTGGCTGCCTCGCTGGCCATTCATTCACCCGCCCCTCCTGTTCCCAGGGGCCCTAGGATGGCCATCTCTGCTCTGGAGAGATTTATGGCCTCCTCTCAATCCAATGTCACAGACACATCAGCACCAGCCAGGGAGGGAAGCTCAGGTGTACCCAGTGCTTGGGAGAGCCCAGAAGCTTTGCTCTGGAGTTTTATTTTGAAGAGAGCTCTGGAAATCATAAGAAAAGCTTGTCCAAAGCCTGGAGCTGCTGGGACCCTGATTGGTGGGGTGGAAAGGCTATGTGTTTCCTTCCCAGACCAGTCCTCTGTCCTTCACCAGGGCCCGGGCCACTGTCTGTTAAGGCCAACCTTCCCTTAGGGTGCTGCCCCTGCTTTAATTCTTCTGGGGGAAGCATGGAGTTAGCAGGAGGGTCCTAGAGCATACTTTGGGGCTGTGGCTGAACGCCCTGCAGGGAAGGTCATTTCATAGTCTCATCTGACAGTGGTGCCTGCTGTGGCACGTGGACCAAGGACCTGGACTCTGCCATGCTTTTAGGAGGGATTCCCAGGTTCATTGATATGGTGAAGCCCTGGATGAGCGCCGGCCATTCCCCCAACTTCCTCTTCGGCACAGGAGCCCAGAGTGTAACTTGGGACAGTTCCTGAGGGGCTGCTTCTGAGGTCACATTTGAGTTGGATGAATGCTAAGGAAACAAGGGAAGAGAAAGACAGAGACAGAGAGAGGAGGGGGAGGGACAGAGATACAGTAACAGACAAGGACAGAAAGATAGAGAGGAGGAAGAGAGGGAGGAGGAGGGAGGGGGAGAGAGACAGAGAGAGAGACAGAGAGAGACAGACAGACAAAGCTAGAAAGACAAAAAGAGGGGAGGGGGAGAGGGAGGGAGGGAGAGAGACAGAGACAGAGAGTGAGAGAGGAAGGAGGGTCAATATGGGACTGACCCCTCCAGATAAAGTCTCTTAGGTTATCCTTGTGGATGAAGTGGAAAGATATGGGCCAGACAGGAATACAGTCAACTCTGGTCTGAGAGCAGTTGGCTCTTGTGGCTGGGGGTCACCTGATAGGTCTCCAGTGGAGGGTCCCAGGGATTTGTGCTTGGTCTGGAACTAATTAAAAGGCATGGATCCTAGGTCCATCAGATTTGCAGACGACTAAAAACCCCAGAAGAGCTAAAACTCTTTCTTGTGGCCAAATGCCTCAAGCAGTCCTCCTCCTGGACCCTCTCTTCTCTCTGGTTTTCCAGGACCCCAGCTCTCCTGGTTCTCCTCCTCCTTCTCAGACCACTCCTGTGTCTCTTTTGCTGGGTTCTCCTCCTGATTGTGCCCCCTTACCATTGAACCACTCCTCTTTTCCCTCTACACCAGCAGTTCTCAACCTGTGGGTTGTGACCCCTTTGGGGGGTCTAATGACCCTTTCACAGGGGTCGCCTACATTGGAAAACAAATATTTTTGATGGTCTTAGGAACCGAGACACGGAGACATCACTCCTCTGTCGTCTCCAGGTGGGTCCCACATATGAGAATTAAAGGGTCACAGCATTAGGAAGGTTGAGAACCACTGTCTACACTAATTCCCTTGGGAATCTCATGAGCTCCCATGGATTTAATTCCCATCTCTGTGCTGATGATTCTCAGACCAACCCATCCTGCCCCTAATTCTCAGCTGACCTCCGGTCTCACATCTTTGACTGGGTGGCCAGCAGACACCTAAAACTCAACATGTCCAACCATGTCACTTCTATCCCCCACTCAGTAAACTCTAGGGGCTCCTTATCTCCTCTAGGATCAAATATAACACCGTGTTTGGTGTTCAAAACCTTTTGTAACCTCTGTGCCCAATGACCCCTCCAGCCGCCTTATACCTTACTCCCAACGCTGTTGGTTCCAGAGACCATGGCCTCCTGGCAGTTCACCAACAAGACAATCCATCTTTTGACTGGGGATTTCGTCTGGCTGCCCCTGACTTGGGAAAAAAGGCCGGCTACTCTGTGTGGGAGATGGACTGTGAGAAAGTACTCAGGGAAGAAGATCCTGGGGTCAGAGTGTGATGTGAAATTGTCCTATTACTGTGCCTAGCCTGATAGCAGCTATGAAGAATATCCTCAGCAGGGGGGATAAATTTGCACACTCCACCCTCCCTTCCCTAATCTTTGGGGTCAGTGTCTAGGAGGTGTGCTGTCTAGTCAGAGGGAAGGTTGGCAGTAAACAGACTACCTGGCCCCCAGAAGTCTCCAGGCTACTTGTCCCTTGGTTATCGATGGGCAGGAGGCAGATGCCTCAACCCCAGGATAACAGTTGGATCATAAGAGAAGAAAGAGGCTCGATGGGGCCAGCTGGAGCAGGATTCACCAAGAGGATGGGCACTGGGCCCTACGAATTTGGGAGGAGTGGAGGATAGTATGTTAGCTTCCTGAGTGCCAAATGCCAGAAACACATAAGTACAGAACCCCATAGCGAGGGTGGAGGCCAGTGAAGCTGCTCCAGAGCCCCCTCCTCTGCATCCCTGAAGAGTGGCCCCCAGGCTCCGATGAGAGACCTCCAGGGACCGGGAGCTCACTCCTTTCGGAAACAGCCCAAGACCTACTCTTGCTTGGGATGTTTCCCAGCTCCAAGCTTCGATCTGGCTGGGGCTGCATTGAACAAGATGGTCCAGGACAGCCCCTCTGGTGCTTGGCCATGGTTCTCAGGCCTGAGCCTTGGGAGAGGATTCTGACGTTGAACTGGGGAGGTTTAGAAAGAAGTGAATGGAAGCAAGCTGATGGGGCTTCAGGGTAGGAATCATAAGTTCTGGCTTAGCCCTAGAGGAGGATCTGGGGGTCCTAGGTGCTCAGGGCCAGAGCAGGCCAGGGAAAGAGGGATTGCCCTCAGGCCACTGATCCTTAGGGCAATAATTGGCAGAGCCAGCAGCTGATCCCCTGGCCAGCCTGGGAGCTCCTTAGAGCCCCAGACGACCCCCAGGGTGGCATCCTGTGAGATACTGAGTGGCTGCCTACCCTGGGAGCTTCCCAGGAACCAGGGAGCAGACACTTTGCCCTGAGGAAGGCCAGCCTCAGCGTGGAAGGCCCCATCACTGCCCGGACTGGCCTGGTTCACAGCCTCCTCCTCTCTGGGCACCTGGCCCCAAGTGGGAGGTAAACCCTCCCTGGGCAGTGGGTGGCTTTGGCTTTGCCCTGTTCCTTTGCATCATCTGGGAAGCACCTAGCTGTGAAAGGGGAGCTGGGTTGGAAGCCAGCTGAGCAGGATTAAGTCCCTGGCCCTCATTAGCTGTGGGATCTGGGGCAGCTACTGTCCTCTCTGGGTCTCAGTTTACCCCTTTCATGGGAGCTGGGTTTTCCCAGGCCTTCCTCAAGGCTTGATACCTTGTTCTCTAGTCCAGTCTGAGGCCCAGGATCCTAGGGAGAACAGGCAGGTGAGTGCGGGATCACAGCCCAGCTTTGCAGGCTGATTTTCCAGAGCATCTGCCCCTTAGACACACCTGAGTTAGCGTGGCCTGCCTATGGTCCACAGGACAAAGGGCTCAGCCCCTGGGGATCTGTGGTTGGAGGCTGGGTTGTAAGGTGAGGCCTCAGCCTGAGGATCAGGGCAGATGGAATGTGGGCTCCCAGCCAAGAAATGGAGGCCAGGAGGGAGGGCTAACCCAGCCAGCTCCATGAGGTTGTGGAAGGGTCAGCCGGAGCCAGGCATCTGATTTCTGGCTGAGTACAGACAGATGTCTGGGGCTAACACCCAGGCTGCCTTTTGACTCAGCCTCTTGCAGACAATATCAGGGTTTTCTGAGCCCAGTGCCTGGACCTTGGCCTAGAACCCAGAGGTGTTCAGAAGGAGTTAAGGCCCTTGGGATTGATGGGGTGGAATTTCCCCCATTAAGGCCTGCTGCCCAGGGACATCCAGGGTGGGCTTCAGGACATGGAGCCATCTCACCTGACTGAATCAGGAGTCGGGTACCCCCTCCCCCACTGTTACTTAGAGGCCTGGTGTCCTGACCTAGCTCCCAGGGCCCCGTGATGTCACCTGGAAAATGGGGCTGTGAAATGGGGGTTTATATTGGATTATCTCTAACGACCTTCTGACCCTAAGCCTGTAATCTGTCTGGGGAGAAGAGCCCCTCATAAAGTATCACAGGGTCAATCCCAGAAGAGAAAGTCAGCCAGACAGCTGGCAATGGCTCAGCCCTCTCAGGGAGGGGGCAGAGGCTGGCACTCCAACAGTCCTACCAGCAGCCCTCTGTCAGATCCCTTTCTTCCCTCCCACTTACGTTCTCTCCATCCATCCCACTATCCTTCCTTCTCTTTCTTCCATGCCTTCCTCTATCCTTCTCCCCCATTCCTTCCTCCCTCCTTCTCCTAATCCTTCCTTCTACCCCTCCCTCCTTCTCCCAATCCCTCCTTTTACTCCTCCCTCCCTCCTCCCAATCCCTTCTTCTACCCCTCCTTCCCTTCTGCTAATCCTGCCTTCTACCCCTCCTTTCCTTCTCTCAATCTCTTCCTCTCCCTTTCCCTCTCCTCCCTCCACCCCTCCCCCTTTCTGAAGCTTCATTGTTACTGGGCATCTGTAGGTCCAGTCCTGGTTCTCCAGGCTCTGAGTCTCTCCCTTAGCCTCCAGGTCTCCAAAAAAGAAACCCAGAATGGAGAGGATGAAGGGAGGGGATGTGTAATGAGGCTGGGAGAGATGACAGAGGACTTTCGGTGCCTGGAGGAGTTTGGTTTTTACCCCAAAGGTGTTAGGGAGCCACAGAAGCTTCTAATGCACAGGAGGGACTGCAGCTTATGTTCAAACGCTGTCTTTTCAGACTGGTTGCTGTCTGGCTATGCCTCCCCCATGTTGTACTTGTGAGCATTTTGTGTTTATTTTTTGGACCCAGTACAAGACTTTCATTTATTCCCATTATGCTTCATCTTCAAAGGTCACAGACTTGGAGCTAGAAGGACACTTTGAGGCCAGCTGTCTCATTTGATGAATCAGGAACATGAGATCATGAGCCTAAAGTCTGTGGTCACCCAGCAGAGGTAGGATTCGAACTCAGGACCTCTGACCCCAGGATCAGGCGTCTTTCTTGGCCTCCTTGGCCATTTCCTGGCTTCTCCTGGGACCTGATGCAGACCAGCTGTCAGATAACCTCTTTAAACCCTTTATTCATTCAGTGTCCTCAACATCTGTAGTGTAATTCAGGCTGTGCTCCTGTGAGGACCAGATCAGGGATCTCCAACAGCAAGCTTCCCCTACCATATACACCTTCCATGAGCAGCAGCCACAGGGCAGCTTCCTACAGGCCCACTGCTGGCCTTGGACGTTGGTCTGGGGCTTTCCCCTCAGAGGCCCCTGTGGCCAGGGCCCTTTGGATGGAGGTCCTTTCTCCCTGAGCCTCTGGGAAGCTGTCTTCCTTCAGATGCCAGTCCAGATGGTCTTTGGGTAGCTCAGGAGCACCTATCTTTAGAGTGGGGAGCAATCTGAGAGACTGTCTGATCTGATGCCCTCATGTTAGGGATGGGTAAAATGAGACCCGACAGCATTGCCCAGAGTCCAGCAGCTGGACAGTGTCATAATGAGGCTCCTTCCTCCAGACAGAGGATACGTGGAAAGCAGGCTGGGCTTCCTTTAAGCCCAAGTCCTGGTTCTTACTCATGCGCTTTCCTAGCCAAGCGGCTTCCTCTCAAAGCCTCTCTCATCAGTGCCTGACAAGATGGAGAAAATGCGGAGTAGTTGGGGGTGCAGGAGTAGACTGGGGCTTGAGCCCAGGCCCACCCTGCCAGGCCCTGGCCTTAGCTTCCAGGACCTGGGCTTCCTTGGCAAGCCTCCCCCTGCCTCTGCTCTCAGCTCGCCTCCACCTGAAAGCTTGAGCCTTTGATTTCCCTTCAGCCTCTGCTCTTGTCCTTCCCTCACCTCTTGTGTCCTGTCCTGTCACCCCTCCCCTAGACCAGTGGGTCTAGAACTGGAAGGGTCTAGAGTCCAAATCTCTCATTTTAGGGCAGAAAAATCCAGTCTAGAAAGTCAAAGGGACCTGCGTGCAGGAGGTCAGCTGGGTCAGGACACCCTCCAATTCTAAATCCTATGCTCTGCCTCCTACGTCTATGGCCAGCAGAGAGCTGTGGGTGCTGGTCAGCAGACCTGAGCAAAAGGGAGAGGAGGGATGGGGGTGCACGTGCTTCTTCAGGGCTGAGTGCTCTGCAAGCTCTTTGCTGGTCAACTACATAAAATGAGAGCTCATCAGAAGAGCTTTGGGGAACAAAGCAGTGACTTGCCCTCTGCCCTCTGCCCTCCACCCTCCTCCCTCTACCCTTCCACTCTCCACCCTGGGCAGCTCCATCTGGAGGCCTGGGCTCAGTTCTGTTTGGAAGGAGAAGAAAGAACCAGGAGCAATGCAGGGGAGCCCCAAAGGCTGGAAGTCAGAAAAAGGCAAGAAATGATCCCTGCCCTCAGGAAGCTTATGGTCGACAGTAGCTTACATTCTACATGACTAGCATTAACAGAGCTGGTTTTTCAGGTCTGCATCTGATCCTCCCAACAACCCTTGAAAGTATTATTATCCCCCCTTTACCAATGAGGAAAATGAGGCAAACAGTGGTTAAGTGACTTGCCCAGGGTCACACAGCTATGTGTCTGAGGCTGGATTTGAGCTCAGGTCTCCAGACTCCAGGCCCAGGGTTCTAGTCTCTGCACAACCTCATGGCCTCCATGGTCTCCTATGATTCAGGCCTGCCTGGGAACTGAAGTGTTCTGGAAGCCAGAGGAGCAGATTGTGCTTATTCTGATGAACTGCCCTGGCTCCAATGCCCCAGTGGTGCCTTGGGATGGATGGCAGAGATCTGACCCCCCCAGCTGGCTGCCTCAGGGCAGCCCCTGCATGGAGGCTCTGCTCTCTTTAGAACTGGGCTGGCAGTACCCTCATTGCTGGCTCAATGGAAGGGAACTAAATTCAAATCCCAGCTCTGCCTCTTCTTAGCTGCACGACCACGGGCACCTCTGTGTGTCTCAGTGGCCTCACTGGTAAAATGTGGGTGATGATAGGCCCTGCCTGCCAGGGCTGGGATGAGGAGCAAGCAAGGTACAGTGAGGAAGGGGTGGGCAGCCTTAGACCCGTCATGTTAAGTTAGCGTCTACTGCTGGCCGAGGACCCTCGCTCAGAGGATCTTTGCAGGGGCATCTGGGGGATCTGAGCACCATGGCACCCCCCTCCCTGTGCCCTGGCTGGCTGCAACAGCTGCCTGCTGTCCTCCGCACCAGCTGGTATCACGGGGAGGGGCCGAGGCAGCACAAATACCACACTATTTATCCCCACAAACCTCCTTTCTTGGCTGAGCAAGTGGCTGCTCCCTCCTGCCGCTGGGCATCACCCCCCAGCTGAGAGTGCAGAGGCTGGGGGAGGGGCCTGCTTTTGTGTTTCCTTATCTGATGCAGTGGATAGAGCTACTGGGCCTGGCCATGACGTCTGGACCCGAGTTCAAATCCAGCTTCTGAAGCTTCCTAGTTGCGTGACACCATGGCAAGTCACTTACCCGTTTGCCTCAGTTTCCTCATCTGTAAAAAATAAGTGAGAGAAGGAAATGGCAAAGTATTCCAATAGCTTTGCCAGAATAACTCCAAATGGAATCATAAAGTCAAACACACCTGAAAAAGGATTGACTGACACTTAGATGTCATTGGCTTCAAGCAGAACGTCAGCTCCCTGAGGGTAGGAGGCAAGTGAACTCTTCTGTCTCTGTTCCTCCAGCACCTACAGTGCCTGGGGAGGAGGTGGAGGGAGCACGCATTCAGTAAGTGCCTACTGTGTGTGGGTACTGTGCTAAGCCTGGCATGTGATGGGTGTTTCAAAGGTGTTTATTGAATTGAATTGGATTTCCTGGCCCCAAGTCAGACTGATGGCTTCTCCCTCCACTCTTGTGCCTTGAGCCCATTCTGCCCCTTCCCTCTCAGATTCAGGACCAGGTGCAGCAGGTGAGGCCAAGAATAAGTTAGAATTCTAAGAGGCATTTTTGGGAACCTTAACCCAATTTTTTCCCTACAGGAGAAGGACTCTGTAGAAGGTTTGGCTGATCCATTAACACCTTCTTGAGATGAGTGAGGACCTCTCCCCCGAGGCTGGGTTCTTGAGGACAGAGTCACTCCTTATAATATTCAGCAAGGCCAGTTCACTTACCTTGGCAGGGTACTTTCCAGGGATGTACACATTGAGAGTGAGCTTGGCACAGGCATAGGCACAGCAAGCTCAGTGTTTGGGAGGCTCTGAAGGAAACCATGGGAGAGAAGAGGCATTAGACTGACTACCATACTGAAGGTCCACAGAGCCATGGTGCTGACTTCATTGCTGTGTGCTTGTGAAATCTGGATGGTCTACGGTGCCATGTCAAGAGGTTGAATTGCTTCCATTTGAATTGTCTTAGGAAGATTCTGGAGCTCACCTGGCAGGATAAGGGACCAGACACTGGAGTCCTTACTTGAACTAAACTACCAGGCATTCAGACTCTCCTACAGAGAGGGCAGCTCCTATGGGCTGGCCATGTTGTTTGAATGTAAAATGTACACTTGCCAAAAAGACTGTTTTATAGAGAACTCACACAGGGCAAGTGTTCATATGGTGGTCAGAAGAAGCAATACAAGGAGGTTCTCAAGTTCATCTCTCTGAAGAACTTTGGAATGAGTTGTGTGACACCGGAGACCTTGTCCCAGGAATGCCCAGTGTGACGTGCCCATGTCAGAGAAGGTGCTGTGCTCTGTGAGCAAAGCAGAACTGAGAGAGCTCAAAGGAAATGCAGGCTGCCCAGATTTGGAGGTGCCAGCCCAAATGTTCACATGGACTATTCATGCCCGACCTGTGGGAGAGCATTCTAGGCTTGTATTGGTCTGATCAGTTGGACCAGTTGGACACAATAAAGCTTGACTCTGGCAGAGTGAGGCCATTTTCAGTCCTCTTTGAGGACGAAGGATTTGTTTAGCTCAGGCTTTCTGAACCTCGTGGTTGGAGCCGCATCTTGGCACTTGATCAGGGAAGGCAGATTTTGCAGATACTTGGGTGTCTGGTGCAATAAAAGCTGCTTTTCCACCTGTTCTCCCTTCAAGGTATCTCCCTGTGGCAGCTTCAGAGATGGCAATCATGAGGGAGTCATGGCAGATCGTCTGGCCCTCAAAAATGGCAGCTGTGGGGATTGAGATGCAGGGCCAACTGGGAGTAGTCCCTACCCAGCTACTCACATAGCCATGTGACCCCAGAAATGGAGGAACAGCGAAGGAATGAGCTATGAGCTGAAAAAACAAGCCTCGGACTTGGTCTTCTGCTGCTTCCCTAAGCTCATATAATGATAATTATGGTTCTAGGACTGTCAGTACCACATCCAGCCCTCTCACTGTGGCTGGGTCTGGTCCCAAGGGTTCCTTGAGGAAACTCAAGTGCATTTTCCTTGTGATGGAAATCTCAGCTCTAAGGATAGAGGGTTCGAAGTGGGACTTACTAGAAAGAAGGGAAGTATCTTGGTCGGAGCAGGCTCTAATGGGGCTTCTTTGGTTTTTTGCCTTCTTTCTGAGGCCTGTATTAGATATACAAGGTAACCCTCAGTGCTTAAGTGGGAACTGGGATCTTTAAACTCACAAAGTATAAGCACTCATAGGTATAAGCAAAGTCCTGTAGTTCTCCAGGAAACAGGAGTAGGGGCAAAATGAACCAGAGACAATGGATTTTTTTTTTAATTTAGAGAAATCCTCAAGACAGGATCAGTTTTTAAAAGATTCTCCCAAGACAGAAGCCCAGACTATGGGCTTATACATATGACATTGTGTGAGAAGCTGCCTGTTTTCTCCAAGCTTTGCATTTGCTCCAAGGCTAGTCTAAGACCACACTCACTAAGTACTGAAGAAGTGCTGGGGACATAATAGCAGCCACAGTGTTCTCTGATGCTCATCTAATGACAGAACTGAATTGAACTGAGCCCCCAGGCTGACGTTGGCCCTTGGCCCTGCCCTTTTGATAGCTCCTGCCTTTTCTCTTATTCTGACTTCTACTGGTTTTGGGTCACTTCTTCCTGGAGGATCTGGGACCTCAGGAGGTATTTGTGGATTCCCCTTTCAGCAGGAGGCCTGGGCTTCCCCCTCCCTTCCCCTTCCCCTTCTCTTCTCTTGCCTCTCCCCTTCCCTCCCCTCCCCTCCCCTTTCTCCTCCCCTTCTCTTATCCCTCTCCTCCCCTTTTCCCTCTCCATCCCCTCCCACCTCCTTTCCCCTCCAGCCCCTTCTCTTTTCCCATAGTATTTCTATGGGACTGACACGTTGTCTCCCTCAAGAGACTGTCGTGGTCAGGGCCTTGTTTTGCCCTGTCTCTGTATCTCTAGCACTTAGGGTGAAATTTTTGGCCCATAGGTGTGCTAAATGCAGACCTGCTGCCTGACCCACCAGCTGATATCCGGATCCCTGGGACTTCACTGACAGATGAGTGACCAAGAGGGAGGAAAGCCTCGAGGCCCTGGAACACCTGGGTGGGAATCCAGCCTCTGACTGTCCATCCAGGAAATCCTGGGTGAGTTGTTCATGACTCAAAGCCCATTTCTTCTGTAAATGGAGATCATCATAGCCCTGACCTCAGCCACTTATTGTGAGGAAGGACGTGGGAGGTGAGGAGGGTGCTCACTCTGTGATTTGCTGTGGCCAAGAGAGCTCAGTGACCAAAGGAAGGGTATCGAGGCTCTCCGGCAGACACAGCAGTCAGCCCTGGCTGGACGTGTGGAGCCCCTTCTCCTCCGGTCAGGGCTGGTGGTTTTAACTTCAGTAGCCTTTGGGAGCCCAGAGTCACCAGAACAAAGGGCTGAATCCCTCAGAATTTTGCTAAAATGGAGGTAAAACAAGGCCAGTGGTTTTTTTTTTTTTTAGAAAGCCATTTGAACCAGGAGAGGACCTTAGAGCATCTGAGGTGTGTGTGTGTGTGTGTGTGTGTGTGTGTGTGTGTGTGTGTGTGTGTGTGTGTGTGTGTGTGTGTCCTACAGGAGCTCCAGTGAGGGGAGAGGACAGGGACCAGTGTAGCAGTGGGGAAGGGGCTCCTGGTCAGTCTGCCCAGCGGTGCTAGACAATGACAGTATGTCACTATTTACCCAAGCAGCTAACCTTTGGGGAGGCCACACACTCCAGCCCTTCTCTTCTCCTGCCTCTTTGCAGTACAGAACATGATCTGCTGGCTCAGCAAGACCTGCCCCCACTGGCCAACTCCTATGGCCCCTGCCAGAGGCCAGATAGAAAAGCAAGGGAGGGAACAGAAGCCCAGGGCTCTGTGATGTTAATTTAATCCTGAAGCAGCCTGGAGGGTGGGTGTTACAGGAACCGAGGGAAACCACTGTTCCATGGGCTAATACATGGGGCAAGACTGTGCCCAGACAAGCAAAAGGAATTGGGTAACTGAGTTAATTGTTATAAAATGCCAGCCCTCTGCCCTCTGCCATCCAGATATCCTGAAGGGGATGGGATCTGGGATGTTTGGAAATGGGTTGGCCTTGGTGAGACTGGAACAGAGAAGGCTAGGGTAGTAGGAGATGGTGATAAAGCCACAAAAGATGAGAAGGGGGAGAAGCCGTGGCTCATGGCCTTGCTTTTTTCAGTAGAGTGCAAGGCAAAGTCTTCCTCTGAGTGGGTGGGAGATGGAGGGGGCAGTGGGAGCTTTGAGGGGAGACAAAACAGTTTGGAATAACCAGGGGGGTGGGGTGGGGGGTAGTGAGTCAATTAGAGAGGGAGGAAAGGGCTGCCTTGCTGCAGTGAGGGCCCCATTGAGACCAGCTATCCTAAGTTTGCAGCAGACCCTGTCAATATGGCTTCAAGATTTCCTCCAGCTCTATTCAGTAGCATGAGAGTAAGAATGAGAACAAATTGTAGGAGTCTTGGAAGGCTGAGGCTTCATGGGGCAAGATCCTCGATGGGATAAGGGGCAAGCAGCCTTTAGATAAGAGACCTAGGGAGAGTCTGAAGGGGTCACCAAGAGGTCAAGATGGGGAAGGGAGGAGGGCAAAGCCAGTGCACACATGGGTGGCAGCCTAGGATGGAGGAGGTAAAGGGTCATGCTGATGATAAAGAGGCTTCAGGATCCTGAAGGACAAGAACGGATTGTGATTGGATATGTGGTTACTTAGTAAAGGGAGCGGACATCTTGGGGGAAGTGGCAAGAGGGTGGACAGGAGCATTTCTCTATGGAGCTGGGTTGGAGCTGGAGGGAGAGGTTGGCAGACTGAGGGATCTGTATTTTGTGAACAAGGCACATGTGAAGGTTGAGAGGAAGACAGTAAGTCAGCCACTGAGCTCAGTGAGGAGAGAGAGAGTGTCCTGTGGGCTGGCAGAGCAGTGTAAGCATTTCCAAGTCACAGAAGAGGAAACTGAGTCTCCAAGACACTGAGTGACTTGTTTGCCCACAGTTATGTGGCAAATTGGAATCAGCATCTGATCCCAGCTCTCTCTTCATTCCACATCTCTTTTGGCTCCACTGGGTGACCAGTCCCTGTGAAAAGAAATGCCCTCCTGAAGTGGACAGTGGATGGGCTAGGGGCTAGTGCCTTGGGACCCACCAGTTCATTCACTGCTCCTGGACTCGGGTTAGGAAAGGCTCCTGTTTTCTCTGATGCAAGCTGGTTTCTGCCTGCCCCTCCTATTAGGCAGCCATTTCTGAGTGCCTTAGAGGATTCATAGCCAGTCTGGGCTACTCAGAGCATCTGGGCTGGTGGGCAGTGGGAGGAAGCAGCCTGTGCATGGCCATTTTGGGGAGAGGATTCAAGAAGCTAAGACAAAGTCCAGCTAGAGAAGCTTTCCCCCTCCCCCCTTCACCTTCTCTGTACTATCCCAGGCTTAGGCCTTCTGTACCTGTGAAGGCTTGGAAGTCATTGGTTTACCTCATGCATCTTTGTTCGGCAGAGGGGGTGTCCTCACCTCCTCTGCAACCAGATCTGATCTGAGGCATAACAAAGAAAGGAGGCCTAGAGGCTTTGAAGAAGAGCTGAGGGTCAGGGATGCCCTGGGTGCCTTGGCCAGTGCAGGGCTAAAAGATGGAGAGGAAGCCTTGAAAAAGGAATTGGAGGCTGTAGACTGAGGGCCAAAAAATTGGAACTGTCAGCTTATATATACCCCATGAAGCTGATGTGACATCGACCTCCTCCCTCTCTCCCTCCCTCCTTTCCTGATTCTTTCAATCAATCATTCCACAAACTTTGATGAAGCTCTAGAGTCCAGGTACCTGTGGACTCAAGGAATAGGAAGGTAAAAGTGAAACAATGTATCTGGATAAACAGCATGTCAGCATCTAAATGGATACTGAATAGATACAAGGGCAGTTCTGCTTTGTTGTGGGTTTTGTACATTACTCTTCCTCCTCCTCTGTTTCTCTCTTGTCTCTCTGTCTGTCACCCCCAGCACATATTTCTCTCTCCCTCCCTCCCTCCTTATCGCTCTCCCTATCTCTCTCTTTCCCCTCTCTTTCCCTCCCTTCCTCTCTCTCTTTCCTCTGTCTCTCCCTCTCCCTCTCTCTCCATCTCTCTCTCTCTCTCTCTCTCTCTCTCTCTCTCTCTCTCTCTCTCTCTCTCTCTCTCTCTCTGTCTCTCTCTTTCTCCCCCTCCCTCCCCTCTGTCTATCTATCTATCCCCTCACTCCCCCCAGCACATTGTCTCTCAGTCCTTAGAATATAAGTTCCTGGAGGGCAGGGAAGTAACTTGGACCACTTTGGCCTTGTTTTTCAGCATCCTAGCCCAGTGACTGGTGCCCAGTAAAGAGCCATTGACTACTGGTCAATGGCTCCACCATCAGTCAATACAGCTGCCCCCTGCCCTTGGCCCTCAGGGCCTCAGCAAGTGGCCTCTGACCTGGCCAGCTCTACAAGGGGCTTTCCTGTTGGCAAAGGGCTCCTTGAAATTCTCTCTTTTGAGCCTCCCCTCTGCCCTAGGAGGCTCAGAGAGGGCAGTGCCAGGCCTAGGGTCACACAGCTGGTGTCAGAGGCCAATCCCAAGTCTTTCTGTCTCCCATTCAGTGATTACAGGCCATGGCTGTGCCCAGAGGGGAACTGTTAGTCACCCAGAGGCTCACTAATCATGTTTCCAGTGACACAAGGTCACCAGCCTGACCCCCATGCCCTACCCCACCCCCTTCCTATTGCCTTCCTCCTTTCTATCTCTGAGTCGTGGAGACAAGGGCCCACAGGGGTCATACAGTAGTATGAGCTCCAGCTCTGGAATGAAAGGGTCTGGGTTCAAGATCCGCTGCTGATGCTCACAACCTGTGTGACCCTGGCAAACTATCTTACCTCTCTGGTCCTCAGTTTCCTCATCTGTAAAATGGATGACTTCTGAGACCCTTCCACTACCCCCTTTGACTGAGGAGAGAAGTACTGGTTAGAAACAGGCTCCTGAGAGGTGTCGACCCCAAGGACCATGGAGACGGCTCACCAAAGGAAAGAGAAAGAAGGGAGGCCAGGACAGAAGTCCTGGCATCAAGGAGGAGATTGGGCCTCATTCTCATGGAAATGTGCAGGAAAGAGGACCTGAGTGTGAATGCCGACTCTGCCACCGTGTGCCCTGTATGAGCCTGGCCAAGACTGCTCCACTTTGGGCCAGTTTTTTCTCCTACAAGACAAGGGCCAGGACTAGAGAACAGAAAAGAGCCCAAGAAATGTTAATGAAGTACCTACAGTCCACAGAGCCCTTAGCTGGGTGTGGCTCAGGCTTGCTTCCTGTTCTGGAGGAGGTCCTAATCTGTAGGAGACTCTGAAGGTCCCTGAAGCTCCAAGTTTTATGAGAAGGTGTGGTCAGATGTGCTGAAGAGAGGGGGGGAGGGGAATCAAGTGGGGGTGGGGGTTTGGCCAAGTGAGGGGAGGCAAGCAAAGTCAGGTTGTCCAGGAGGGCCCTGAGAGGCCTAGTGAGGGTTGAGAAACTGAGGTCTTGAAGTTGGAAGAGGAAGGGAATGAGCTTTGGGGCACAGATCCCAGTTCCGGTTTCCGGCTTTAGCCAGGGCAGTGCCCTGGGTGAAATTCCTTTCCCGAGGGAGCCAAGCCTTTCCGAAGTCTCACAGTGGAAAGCTGAGATCCAGCAGCTGAGCTCAAGTGAAGCTCCCATGAGCAGGCCAGGCACAGAAAGCACCCCCGCCCTCAACCCAACATGGGCCGATCCAAGGACTGGATGAGGGCAGAGCCGTGAGGGAGGGACTGTGGTCCTCCCAAGGCCCAAACCCGCCTGGAGGCAGCCAGAGGCAGCTGGAGAGAGCCCAGGAAGACCCAACTGGATGCCTGCCTTAGACACTCTGACAAGTTCCTCATCCTCTCAGCCTCAGTTCCCCCATCTGTAAAATGGCCTTGCCCCTACCTCCCAGGGTTGTTGAGTGAGGATCAGCTTTGCAGGCTGTAAAGTGTTATGAGATGTTAGCATTGTGGCTATCATACAGAGGGAGACGCTGAGGCCTGGAGCACGGAAGGGGCCTCCCAAAGTGATAGGACCAGGACAGAGGACAGAGGAAGGAGCACCAAGTCCTCAGAGGACGGGGGTTTGGATCCTGGTTCTGACACTGGCTCCCTTAGCTCCGTCATCTGTCAAATGAGGGGGTTGGGCTGGCTAACTTCCAAGGTCCTCACAGTGCAGAGACCTCCTCCCTGGGCCCAGGTCCCTCCTGAGTGGCTGGCTGCATGGCGCTCCAAGGGAGAATGTGGCATTGGCTTCATTCTTCCACCACTTGGAGCTGAAGCAGGGGGACTGTTTTCCCTCCTCTCAGCCTTTGTGCTCAGGGGTTAGAGCCAAGACCCCATAACACTAAAGGCCTTCCTTTGTGTCACCTGCAGCCTGGCCATCCTGGGCACTCTGGGGTACATGCCATCTAGCCTTCCTTAAGAGAGTTGCTGGGCCCCAACTCCAAGATCTGGGCCTGAGGGAGGCATTGCCAAACTCCCAAGAGCCTCTCTGGAGGCAACCTGGGGTTTGGAGACTAGATATCAAATGGGTCCCATGGTGCAGTTAAGGCCTGAGGTTGGGAGTGAGACTAGGGCATGGTTTGGGGCCAGGTAAGAGTGAAGTCCCTCCACAGCCTTCAGATTTGTGTTCCTTTCTTCAGTCTATAAACTAATTCAGAGGAATACCTGTGCCCTGGGGGCTTGGATGCTGAGTGAGCCCCAGAGCCTGGAGTCCTTCTGGGGGTCACTGATGCCCCCCACCCCAGCCTTCAGAAGGATGCTGAGTGAGCCCCAGAGCCTGAGCTCTCCAGGGAGTCACCGCTGCCCCTCCAGCCTTCAGGTAGGCAGCATCCAATGAGCCCCAACCCTCCAAGACCAGAAGAGGTCCAGGGGCTTTCTCTTGGCTGTGAGAAGTCTTGGGAAGAGTGCAGGTTCCCCTCAGCTGGAGCTGAGGTGCCAGTTTCATGTCCCTGTAAGGGATAACTTCCCACCAATGATAGAGGAAGGGGCTGTACCTTCCTGCTAGCCTTTCATAACCAGTAGCAGAAGTGTGCATTTCTATAGAACTTGAGCTTTGGGGAAGTGCGGACAGCATCCCCTTTGAACCTTACCAGCAACCCTGGCAGGCAGCTGCTAACACTAGCCAGTCCAGAAGCATTTCTGAAGCACCTACTGTGTGCTTCAGGCTAAGCTCCAGGGATCCAAGGAAAGGCAAAGACAGTCTCTGTCCTCAAAGGGTGCCCAGTCTCATGAGAGAAGACAAGTAAACAACTCTGAGCCCACAGGATAAGCAGAAAACAATGGACAGATGGAAGGCAACCACATCTGCAGGACCAGGGAGAGGCTGCTTGTGGAAGACTGGCTTGGAGCTGGGACTTGAAGGAAGCCCAGAAGGGGAGATGGGGAGGGAGAGTGTTCCAGGCATGAGAGACCACCAGAGAAAAGCCAGTGGGAGAGGGATGGAACGGCAAGGAGACCAGTGTCCTAGATGAAAGTGGACGGCAAGGAGGAAGCCGTGAGAGGGCTAGGAAGGAAAGAGGGAGCTAGAACTAGGTTAGGAAGGGCTTTGAAGACCAGGGAGGAATTCGTATTTGATTCTGGAGGTAGAGGGGAGCCCGGGAAGTTTATTGAGTAAGGGGGTGATCCAGTCAAACCAACACTTTAGGGAAGGAAAGCGGCAGGGAGGGAGAGAGGGAGGAAAGGAGGGAGAGAGAGAGGGTGGGAGAAAGACAGGGAGAGAGGAAGGAAGGGAGGGAAGAAAGGAAAAGAATAAATATTTATATGTTTACTACCTTCACAAGCCTACTGTATGCCAGGCACCATGCCAAAAGATTTAAGAAATATTATTTCATTTGAGCATCATTTTGACAGCCCAGTGGAGGATATACTGGAGGTAGGCAGTGCCCCAGAGCCCCAGCAGCTCCTGCAATGGCCCTGGTGGGAGGGAATGAGGGAATGGGGGAGGGGCAGGGGGGAATGTCAGCATAGCTGGATCTGAGGAACACCAAAAAGGTAAAATTGACAGGCTTGGCCACACTTGGCCACAGCGGGGAGCTGGGAGTGAGCGATAGCTAGCTGTCCAGGATGGTTCCTGGCCTGGGAGTCCAGGGGCCAGATGAGAAACTGCCGCTGGGAGAGGTTGGGTGACTTGCCCAGGGTGACACTGCTAACAAGTGTCTGAAGTAGAGTTTGATCTCAGCTCCAACACACTGCCCGCTGCACTACCTAACTGCCCCCGGGCATAGGGCAGATGAGCTCCCTGAAGATTCTGCAGACAGGATTCTTCATCTGGCACAGGTTGGTCCAGATGCCAGCTCTGAGATTCTCTGATCCTCAGTCTCAGCTTTAGCACTCTCCATAGTCATGTGATCTCAGACCAACCATATCATCTCTCAGAAGCTCAATTTTCTGATCTATAAAATGGGTTAGCAATGGGTTGAACTTCTTGCCCCTCCCCTCCTTTCCTTGCCCTCCCCTCCCTTCCATTCCCCTGCCCTCCCCTCCCCTCCATTCCCCTGCCCTCCCCTCCCTTCCTTTCCCCTGCCCTCCCCTGCCCTCCCCTCCTTTCCCCTCCCCTCCATAACATCTACATGTAGCTCCCCTCTCTCCAAGGCCCTCCTATCCCATCTCATCAGTCTCTTGATACTTGCTGATGACTGACTGACAGATTGGTTGGTTGGGAAAGTTTGCCAGTGGAGGTTTGAGTAGAAGAACACCAGCTGGACCCATGTGCCAAGGCCAGCCCTGGGCAGAACTTCTTCATTGGAAACTCCCAAGCCCTCCTACTCAGGTGCTGGGGAGAGGTTCTCATGTCAGCCAGTATAATGTGGGTCAAACGTATTCATTCCCATTCTACAGATGGCGAAACTAGGTTCAGAGCAATTCAATCCAAACATTTATTAAACACCTGTGATATGATGTACTTTAGATAGAGGCATGCAAAGATTTTAAAAATGACCCAAGCCTTGCCCTCTCCTGTGCACACAGATAAATTGGTCCCAGGCATACAATGACCACCAAGGACTTTTGAATGGGAAACACCTGAGTGAGGGGAGCAGGAGAAGCCGCTTGCCCCTCGCAGCCCCAGAGTCGGGATTCTGGAGCTCAGGAGCAAGGCTGCACATCATAACAGTTGATCAGATACGGAAAGCCGGGGTTAGGATGCTCAGAGCACAGGCATCACCTCACAAAATCTAGTGAGCCTGGAGCAGCTGTTTCGAGATCATTCATGTAGGTTTTAGCTACAAAGGCAGAAGGGGAAGATAATGATTTAAACATCAAAGAACCGACAGCCAAAAGGAAAAGTCTGTATCAGGGAAAACGGGTAACTGGCCAGTCAACACTGGGGCTGGAGTGGATATGTCAAGCCAGACTTTGCAAATGGGAGAGCGCAAACGAACCAGCTAACACAGGGACTAGGGCTGATCCCTTAGCTTGGCCTTACAGGTTCGGGCGGGTCACGTGACCTGCTTATCTTCAGTAATCAGCACTAATCAAGGTAAACCAGAAAGTCCTCACCAAGACAAGAGAGACTGTCAGTGCAAAGATCTGGAGGCTGGAGGTGAGCAGCTAGTAAGCCAGTTTGAGCAGAATGTAGAGGAGGGAAGCAATCTAGAAAGGCAGGACTGGGGAGGCATGCACTTCAGAGAGGTCTGTCTTTTCTCCTGGAGGCAATGGGAGCCACTGAGGATTTTTGAGTATGTACGGGTTGTGGGAAGGAGTCACGTAGGAAAACGAGCTTGGCAGTTGACACTTTTACCTGAGAATCCCATTAGAGAGGTGCCAAAGCTAGACAGAGCACGGTGTGGATGCCCAGTGGCACCCTGTGCCAACTTTGAATGGCAGCAGACACAATAGGCTGTGTTATTTTCTAGTTATTCTGGGTTGCTCTGGGGGAGAAGGCCCTTTCAGTTTCAGGATTAGGGATTAGGGCAGGCTCTGTGGAGGAGGCCTGAGCAGGGCTTTACAGGCTGGTGGCCATCTCCAGAACAGAAGATAATGGTGGGAGTGCCCTAGGCAGACACTGATCGCAGGCTGTGCTGGTCAGACCCACCTGGGGTCTAGCACTAAGGTTTCCTTCCCCCTGCAACCCCTTTTCTCTTCACCTGTCCTGAGGACACAGGCGCGGGATGATCCAGAGGCTGAGAGATGGCTGGGTTGGTTCAGCCCCTTGCCCACATCTCTGTGCTGGACTAAAGGGGGTAAAGCAATCACTGAAAAGTATTTACTGTTTTGTAGGTTCTGTTCTCTTTGGTATGGAGCTGCAAAGACAAGAAACCAGGCAGGCCTGCCCTCCCTGGGCTTCCATTCAAAAGGGGGAGAGGGAGGGTGCTGGGGAGAGCATGAACTCCCATTAGGCTGTGAACTCCTTGAGAGCAGGGAATAGTCCTTGCATTGACAGTGCTTTGTAGAGTGCTGGGCACACAGAAGACCAGAGTTTAAGAATGCTTCAAAGTGCCAAGCAAATGTTTGCATCAATTGATGAGCCTGGCCCTATTAACAAATACTCCTGACCTGATGTGAAATCCTGACCTGAAAAGGGGGCATGAGCCATATATCTGGTCCTGTACTAGCTGGGAGAACTCATACATAAGTGGTGTAGTGGATAGAGTACCCAATCTGGAGTCAGGAAGACCTGAGTTCAGATCTCGACTCAGACCCTAACTAGCTGTATGACCCTCAGAAAGTCACAACTTCTGCCTGCCTCAGTGTCTTCTTTTGTAACATGGTGATAACAGCTCCTGATTCCCAGCGTTCTTGTGAGGGATTATATTTGTGAAGGGCTTTTCAGACCTTAAAGTGTTTATTAGTAAAAGATGCCCTCAAGGATGGAGAGAGGGAGGAATTATAGAGAGCCCCTGGCTGCCCTCGGGCTGGCAGAGCCCAGAAGCAGAGAACCCCGGGCCACGGATTGGCAGCAGAGATTCTGGATCCTCAGTCACATTTTTAAGTACAAAATAAACTTACAAACTCAAGCTTACAAAGGAAACCAATGAGAGATAAATATTGCTAATTTTTCTTCTAGACAAGTTCCCAGGCACCTAGAAGAGCCTCTTGGGCCTTGGAGCACTGGGGACTTCAGCAGCCTCGGGCCAACCCAAACCTGCACCAGAATCCCCTCCCAGCATCTCCAGGGCCTCTGGCCTCTGCTTCAGGCCCTGGCTCAGGGGAACCTCAATGGCTGAGGGGAAAGAGTGCTGCTGTTGGAGTCAGTGCGCTGGGTTCATATCCTAACTCTGAGTGACCTGGGGGTCACCTGACCCCTACGGGTCTGTTTTCTCATCTCCAAAAAGGGGAGGGGGCTGGGCTAGACATCTCTGTGGTCCCACTTAGCTCTGTGATCTTCTGCTGGCCCAAGGACACCCCCTCAGAGGATATATCCCCCAGGGACATCCAGGCTTCTTGGGGAGTGCTTTCCTTGAAGACCCGGCTAAAACCTGCCTTCCATCTGCAGGAGGCTTTCCCAATCCCCTCATGCTGGGGCCTTACTTCCCTGAGCCCACCCCCAATTTCACCTGCCCCTCAATTGTTTATGCCTTGATGTTTGCTGGCCTGTCTTGTCATTCTGTGTAGTGTCCCCCTCCCCACATAATAGGTGCTTCATAAATACTGTGGACTTGACACCTTCTCCAGCACCTGGAACACAGCCTCCTGGAGGCTCGGATCCATCAGGCTTCTCCACTGAGGGCCCATCTCTGGCATCCTGCAGCTATGGGCACTGCATTCCCTCCTACCCATTCTGCAGGCCACCATCCTTGGCAGAGAAGAGAGAAGCAAAGTCAGCTTGGGCAGAGGACCCTCCTCTGCTGCAGTCAGCATCCCCAGCATCCTGACCCTCCATAGACAGGGCACAGCCCTTCTCTGAGCCTCCCCAGAAGGCCTTGGCCACTGTTAAAGCTCATCATGTGTCCTTGGCTGGGCTTCATCTGGAGGGAGAATTTGTCATTTGCCTTTTGCCATTTAAAAATGTTGCTTTGATTTTCCAGAGAAGCTGCTGTCCTAGAATGGGGGAGAAGTGGGCTGGTGGTTTCTAACCTCTTGGGATGCTGGGACTGAATCTGCATGCAGGGAACAGGATCCTCCCCCCCCCCCCTCAGATGCACAGACTGATGAGACCAGCCCTGCCAGCCTGTCCTCTCCCAAGAGTTGAGGTAGGTTCTCCCTGAGACGTCTGGCCCATATTCCGCCTGCTGTCACTCAGCCCTCGAGTGTGTATGCAATGTGTCCCTCCGGAGTGCCTAGCCTTGAGCTCAGGACTGAGTAAATGCCCCCAGGATGGGGTTCAAATCTGGACTTTGCCTCCAGCTGTGGGATCCTGGATGAGAATGCCTCATGCTCCTTCCTCCTTGGACACCCAGGTATTGCCAACAGCACCCCAAGCAGCACCAGCAGGGAGGGTGCCTGGTTCTTTCCCTCACACCTGCCACCTCGGTCCTCTCTCTCAGCCTGGAGCTGAGCTCACAACGATCTGATGCCCTCCGAGGATGGGACAAGGTGTGAAGAGACCTGAGTGATGCCATCAGGCTTACGCAGCTGGAGACCTCCCTCTGCTGCTGCCTTGGGTGTGGCCAAGGTCAGGGATGCACTTCTCCGTGGCTCAGTTTCCCTGTCATGGGATATAATGGGCCTTCTGACAGTGCTTGTGCTGGCCAGGGCCCCCAAGTCTCTAAAAGTCGGGGGGGGGTGTCGGGGATGCCCGCTGTCTCTCTTAGAAAAACCCCAGAGCTAAAGAGCTCACCCCCATGTTCGGCCACTCCTGGGGGAAGCATCGTGCCTGGCCTGGCCCATGGTAAGAGCCCAGTCTAGGCTTATTGGCTGACTGACTGATGCCCTCTGGGCTGGGCTTCAGGTATTTGCTCCCTTGTTATGTCCTCCCAGTAGAGTGTAAGCCATGGGAGGGCAAGCAGGCAATTCCTTTGTTTTGTTTCCCCAGAACCTAGCTCAGTACACAGCATACAGTGAGCGCTTAATAAATGCTTGTCCAATTGGGCTCGGATTGCACTGGATCCAATCGGAGGCCTTCCCATTCTTCTGTACTTGATTTTGGATGGAGGCATAGGAATCCAAGTGTTTCCTTTGGTTTTCATCCCGAAAGGAGAGGAGTGGGCTTGAGGTGGGAAGAGAAGGGCCTGAGGGTGGCCTCCCCTGCACAGGAAGCAGGCCCAGGCCTCCCACCCTGAGGAGGGAGGGAGCTCAGCCGAGGCCCATCCCTTCCCCTCCCACTCCATGGCCTGTGAAAGCTTGAGGGGGAAGGGAGGGAGTGGGAAGGGGGGAGGCCCAGGAGGCCAGATGTCCCATCCAATTTGAAACAGAGCTTTGCAGCAGCAGGAGATGTAGGGGTGGGATGGGGGGAAGAGATTGAAAGCAGGCTCCCCTGGGTCAACATTGCAGCAGCGGCATCCCACAGGCCTTCCTTTTGGGGAGCCGGGCCCTGGGCTGAGCCAGGAATGGTTCTTTCCACGCTGCTTCCTCTCTGAAGTTGACCTGGGGTGGCTCCATGGGCCAGTGGGCAGGGGCAGGCCCATGAATCTGGCCAATGGACACCACCTGCCAGGCAGCCCAAGAACTCTCATCTGTAATTGGAGCTGGAGAAGCCAGTGGCCTGGTAATTGCCTACGGCACTATTGAGGTGGGATTCCCCAAATCCCAGATTCGCAGCAATACCGGGGACCCCCTGGGTCTGAGCAAGAGTCTCTGATGAGTGGGCATCTGCCCTTAGTGCTGGGCCCTCAGCCTCTCCTTGGGCCCAGAGGCAGAGGAAGCTGAGGCCTCTACAATGAGGATCAACTGAGAAAGGCCTGCTGTGTGTCAGACCCAAAGCTGTCCCAGGAAGGTGGACGGCCTGATGGTTTAGACAAGGTCGCTCACTGGCTGCCTGGTGAAACAGGCCCCCTCTTCAGGCCAGTCCTGCCCTTTGACAGGGAATCCCCCTCAGCCCTCCAGCTGGCCCAGGCATAGCCCTGATGCACTATGCACTTTCTCAGGCCCTGACTTCTGAGAGCAAAGCCTTCCAAGAGCCCTCAGGCCCCTGGCTCAATGTCAGCCTAGGAAGGAGAACATGGTCAGGGCAGGTGTCTGCAAGGTTAGAGCCTGTTTTGTCATTTGGAGACATGTTTGAGTGTATATAAGTATGTGTGTGTGTGTGTGTGTGTGTGTGTGTGTGTATGAGAGAGGAGAGAAGGGGGGGAGAGAGAAAGAAGGAGGAAGGGAGGGAGGGAGGGAGAGACAGAGAGAAATAGGGAGAGAGAGAGAGAGAGAGAGAGGAAGGGAGAAGGGACAGGGAGGAAGGGAGAAGGGGGAGGGGAAGAAGAGACAGAGAGAGATGGGGACAAGGACAGGGACAGAAAGAAAGGTGTCTGGGTTCTCCCCTTGTGAGCTCCAACTAGGGTGCTAGCTCCTTCCACACGTACTTCCCTGCATCTTCTCTCCTGGCCCCTGGGGGCTGCTGACTCATCTTTCACCTCTAGGAACAAGGGACCAACCATTAGTCAGTATTTTTCTTCATCCTGGGTCAGGGGAGGAAATCAAAGTTTAGGGTCTCAAAAGGCCTCGGCCTGGGGCAGAGGGTGGCAAGTCCAGCTCCTCTGACTCCCTGCCCACTGCACTGTCTATCCTCTAGCTGCCAGGATCTGGCCTTTTCCATGATAGGAGCTCCCAGAAGGATATATCCTATCCAGGGCAGCGCCCTTTGGAGTCCATCATCTGTACTTCTGAAGGAGCCCTTCCCAGTCCTGCTGGGCCCAGGCAGCGATGGCTTAAAGATCCTGGAGTGGATGGGGGGAGATGAGGGGGCAGGTGGAGAAGCTGCTGCTGGGGTTCAAATGGCCCTGCTGCTAGACACAGTTGAGTGACCAATAGGCCTTCAGAAGGAGTGAGTGAGTTTGGTAAGCTCTTCCTCCACGTCAAGCCCTGGGCTGAGCTCTGAGAGGAAGTCCAGCTGTAATAGCCCTGCCAGCTGTCTAGAGACAGATCCCATCTTTGGTGAGGGCTGTGGGAAGAGGCTTCGAGGTCTGTGCTGTCCCCAGCCCCACAGCAGGGGAATGCCCATTCCAGGAAGGGTGGGGCAGCACTCCAACGGGTACAGGGGGCACACCTGACCGCTGCTGGGGGACACTGGCCAGCTTCTGAAGCCCTTTATGGCAATAGACACAGGAGCAGAGGAGTATTTCTGTTCCTGTTTGTAGATGGGAAGACAGAGGCTCAGAGAGGGAAAGGCAGATTGGCTCCAATTTATCCTGCGGGTCATGTATCTGCACATTGGCTGGGACTGTCTTCTGCTTTTGCTTGTATCTGTAGCACTAAGCTGTGCACCTGCAACAAAGGAGGTGCTTAAGCAGTCAGGAGAGCACCCGGACATGAGCCCAGGTCCCGGGTCTGGGCCATTCTCAGTAGCCCCTGCTACTTCTGCCTTCCAAGGGGGCTCTTCAGGAAGAGGCTGGTACTGGGAGAGCTCCAGCACTGATGGAGCGCACACTGTGTACTGGGCACCGGGATCCTCTGAACAAGCTGGTGAGATGGGCCAGTTGTTATCCCCATTCTACAAATTGAGGTGAAGGGACTTGCCCAGGGTCACACAGCTAGGGAGTGTCTAAAGCTGTATTCGAACTCAGATCTTCCGGATCCCAGGCCCAGATCTCTCTCCACTGCACCACCAAGTGAGCTCCCCTTGGGTGTCCTAGATTCCGAGTCCTCATGTTCCTTCCAGCTCTGACATTCTGGGTTCTAGGATCTAAGGTCCTTCCCAGTCCTAACGTTGTAGAAGACATCATAGAACTTGGAATTCTAGGCTCTAGTTTCAAACTTACTAGTAATTTTTTCAAATAACCTTTATTTTTCCTCCGTCTACACTTTATCCTGAAAAGAAAATGTAAACCCTTATGGTGAATAGGCACAGCCAAGTCAAATAAAGTCCCACACCAGTCAAGTTCTAGGTGCTAGAGCCAACTGTGAGCATTCTATGTTCCTAGATTCTAGGGTCCATCCTTGTCCCAACATTCTGGGTCCTAGAGCCCTGCCAGCTGTGAAAGTTCTATATTCTTAGATTCTAGGGTCCTTCCTTGTCCTGACATTCTGGGTTCTAGAGCCCTGCCAGCTGTGAAAGTTCTATATTCTTAGATTCTAGGGTACCTCCTTGTCCTGACACTATTGGTTCTAGGGCCCCTGCCAGCTGTACCATTCCAGGTTTTAGCTAGAGAACCCAGGAGGGAGAGGTCCAAGAAGAGTAATTTCTGGGAGCATCTTTGCCCCTGGGCCCAGTCCCCAGAAGCCCCCTAACCACTGTTCTTCAGCCAGGGCCTCCCCGCCCCCCTCGGCTGCCTGGTGCTGCCTCCCTCCTTGCTACCCTGCCTTGTAAAAGAAATCAGACAAAAGCTTCCATGGTCAGGGTCCAGGACCTGGGGAACAGGGAGCTAATTGTTTGGGGAGCTTTTCATGCTCTTGTTTTTGGCTGCAGGCCCTGGTTGGAGGACTGGCACCATGACAGCTTTCCCATAATGCCCTGTTCCTTGCCAGCACCCTCCCAAGCAGGGGGACCCTGTGCGCCTGGGGCCAGCTGAGCTCAGCCTGTGGCCACAGCAAACATGATCCCAACTGGGGTCTCTGGAATGAAATGTGAAGCCCTGGCCAGGCATCTCCAGCGTGGATGGGCGTGAAGGATTTCAGGAGTGGGGCTCAAAAGTCCTTCTTACTCCTTCTGATGGGGGAGCTGAAAAGCAGGAGAAAAAGTGCTGGAATCCAAGGACCTGAATTCAAATCTTGCTGCTCCCTTTCCCTTGGGGGCCTTGGGCACACACAAGCCCCTTCACTTTTCAGACTGTTTCCTCAAATGTAAAGTAAAAGGGATGAGATTAGATCTCCTTGAAGGTCTTTCTAGTTCTAGAGCTGCCCTGGGATCAGGAGTCCCTTGACCTTTCTGAACCTTACTTGCCTGGGAAATGGGAACAATAGTGAGCACAAGGTCTAACTTTCAGGCTTGGGAGACTCAGAGGAGATAGTGGGGATAAAGCACTTTGCAAAATGGCAGCTCTCATTAGCAGCCTCAGCTATGGCAGGAAGCCTGGGAAACCCAGGTTCGAGTCTGGCCTCAGACACCTCCTCCCATGTCATTCCTCATCGAGGTCTGAGAGGGCAGAGGAGGTGTGATCCTGGTCTGCCTGGGGAGACAGTTTCATCAGTTGGGAGTTCCCCAAACCAAGGACATCCCAGAGCCACTCCCTGTCCTTATGATTGCTGTGGCTGCTAGGGATTGTAGGCCCACTTAGCACCCACCAACCTCCCACTCGCTCTCTTGGCAGCCACAGCACAGTGTAGACTCACATTTCAAGGGTGGTCCACTCAAACCCACGATCTTTTTAAGCTAGAAGACTGTCTTACTCTGCCTCCATTCTGCACCTGCGAAGCTGCTAGTTTTGACCTGAGTGGGACCCCCACAGTATAGACCTTTTATTAACTTCTGGAAACTCAGCCCCAGGAGCATCAGACTTGAGCTCAGCGGCTGGAGGAGACAAGGCTACAGCCGTGGGGGAGGACTCCATCCCAGGAGGACCCCAGACCAGGGGACGAAGAGAAAGCTGTGAATAATGACTGGGAAGTGACTGGATAATGAGTACTTCCCTAGTTCCTGGGCATCGATTACTCAGCCGAGGCTCTGGCCCTGGTTCCCTCATTCCTGGGAGGTGCCCCAGCCTGGCATCATCTCATCCCTGCCCTCCTAGCTCAGGGGCTACTGCTCCAAGGAAGGCCTGTGCATACTGAACAGAGACAGCCCAAGGGCCGCTCAGAGGGGCTGTGGGGCCAAGGGCTGCTCAGAGGGGCTGAAGGGCCAATGGCTGCTCAGAGGAGCTGGGGGACCAAGGGCTGCTCACAGAGACCAGGGTCCAAGGGCTACTCAGAGGGGCCAGGGTCTGGGGGCTGCTCAGAGGGGCCAGGGTCTGGGGGCTGCTCAGAGGGGTCAAGCCTCTTCCCACCCTTCCAGAACCCCAGGAAGCAAGGGGTAGACAGACCCTTTGGTCTACTCTGCTTTCTTGGGGACAGAGGCCATGAAGCTCTTGGTTTAGAGCTGGGAGGGCCTTTGGGTCTGACATACTCATTTTCCAGAGGGAAGAAACTCTGGCCTTGGGAGTTTAAACAATTTCCTCAAGGTCACACAGGAGGTATGGTCAAGAGCCAAGACCCGAATCGGGCTCCTCTGACACCAAATCCTCCCCAATTTAAAACAAACAAACAAACAAGAAACAAAACCCTCCCACGGCAGACTTTCACTTGTCCTGCTGCCAAACTCACCTCCCCCTCAGTAATGAGATTTCCCTGAAGGTTTCCTAAATGCCAAACTGGAGACTTTGAAATGACCCCGTGTGAGCGTGGCAGGAAGGTTCTCTGAGCCAGGGAGAAGGCTGCATACCTGCAGGCGTGCCCCACTGGGTCACTGTCCTTTGGAGGAGGCGCCTCTGAGGGCTTTGCCCTCTATGATCCTATGGGCTTAGATCAGAGGTCAGGCCCCAAACAGGAGTGTGTGGCTGGCCCACTCCACAAGACAGAATGCTGGCCCAGTGGAGAGAGGTCAGAGCTCCCCTATAAGCCGAGTGATCCTGGCAAAGTCACTTCTGGGCCCCACACTTGTGATCTTTACCTGCAATCCTGTCTGCAGACAAGCCCAGGCCAGTGCTCTCTGTCCTCCCACTCATGCTAGCTAAAGATGAGGGCCTGATGAAAGGAGAAGCTCACACTGCAAAGATCCCTGGGTTCAGAGTCAGGTCCTGAGTTCGAATCTCGACTGCCTCTCAGAAGAGTACACAAGGTTCCTCCCCTCAAGGGGCTGCCAGATGAGGGCAGTAGACTGTGGGTCCTCCTCCCCACAGGCTCTAGAGTCCCTTAGAATTTGCATTAATTAATTCTGTGAATGATGCCACATCCTCTCCTCATTACTACCCCTCTTAAAACAAGGAAAAACAATTCGGTAAAATAAGATGAAAACCAGGACTATGTCTGACAGTATATGTAGCATTCAGTGGCCATAGGCCTCCACCTCCCTTGAGAAGATTGGATTGTGTTTGTTGCATGGCCAGTTCTCTGAACCTCTCAGGTGTACCAAGTGTTGGTGTGTCAGATTTGGAGTCTGGAAGACCTGAGTTCAAATCTTCCCTCAGAGACTTATGAGCAAGTAAGTCACTTGGCCTCTGTTTCTCCTGCATTCCATGAGGGGTCCTCGCCTTGCCAGATCTAGGAGCTCATCTGCTTTCTTGTGCTCTTTCTGGCCCCACTCTTGTGAGGAAAACACAAAGTATCAATTCTCCAGCATGGAGAGTATGGCCTGAGCCCCGGCTTCTGCCCAGGCTCATGGCGACTAATGTCCTAGCAATGGCCATCCCCTCCTCAAGGATTCTGGGATCTGAGACCTCTCAGAGACCCTCTGGGAAGCCGAGGCCCGTGGAAGATGGTCACCTTGCCCAAGGTCATGTTAGCACTATGTTGCAGACACACTCTTGGACTCCAAAGCCAGCCAGCCCTCTTTGCACGGTTTGTGCTGCCAAAATGGCTCTTGTTTGGTTTCTGGTTACCTCTTATCCTGAAATCAGAACTGCTTCGAATGGTCTGGGGTGCACCCATATGGGGCCCCCTTGGAGGAGAGCATGAGCCATGGAATTTCTGCAGCAAAAGGGAAGGGGGAGAGCGCCTCTCCTCAAGCAGTGTCAGATACAAAGTGCTTTATAATCGACAAAGAATCGAATTCTGTACATATGTTGTACAGGTGCTCAGCCATGCCCCAGCCTTCATGGCCCCATTGTCCAAAGCACGCCAGCACTGTCCATAGGGTTTTCTGGGCAGAGATACTGGAGGGGTTGGCCATCTCCTTCTCCATGGTCATCAACTCCACTATTTAGTTAGGAAACTGAGGACCAGGGAGACAAAAATCATGCCAGTTGGTGGTAGAGCCGGGACTGAGGCAGAAAACTGAGTCCCAACCAGATCTAGTCTGAAGCTAATGAAGAGAAAATGGAGGCACCTTTGGGGTCTTGAAAGGAATCCATCCCCCTGTCCCCTTTTCTCCTCACTTCTGAGGCTGCTCTTTCCCTTGGCCACTTTCTCCATGCTGACCTTCCTGCTTTGGGCTTGTGACTTTTCTTGCTTCCCAAAGTCCTCAACCATGTCCCAAAGACTCCAAGATGGACTGGTCTAGAGAGATTTTTCCAGATCAGCCTCCCCTTACCCACAATCCCCATCCTCTTGTTGTCCAGCCCTGGCTTGGCCCGGGGCTCGAGGTCATGGTCACTGCAGGGAATACTCTGCTCTGGGTGAGGCAAGCTTCTATTCCCCCTTCCCTACTGGCCCAGGCACATAACTTAAGAGGGTAGAGAAGACCTTGGCCAGCCCAGTGGGAGGGGGAGGCAGAGAGTTCCTCTAGCCTCCTGCTCTCCTATGCTCTCCTCCTCCCTTAGTTGGGGGGGGGGGGAGGAGGGGAATGTACTCAATGAGTAGTGAGCAGACCTAGATGTGAGAAAAAGTGCTCTAATGATTTTCAGATGGGCAGGGACTCAATGAGACCATTTCTCCACAGAGGAGAGAGATGCCCAAGCTTCTGGCATCATCCTTGCTCCTCAGGATGAGAAGTCTGGGTCCTAGGGGGCCCTGGACCTGTTGTGATTGTGAGTTTGTGCAGACTCATCTTAAACTTGCAGAATGCTGTAACTCACTGCAGAGACATGTGAAACTTGTGTTCCATTCAGACCCCAGGATCTTTTTCACACATATGACTCCTGATCCCACTTCCACCAAGGCTGGGATGATATAGTGGATCAGGAAGCAGACAATCTAGGTTTGAAGTCCAGCTCTGCTGCTTCCTAGCTGTGTGACCTTGGGTCTCTCCCTTTCTGGGCTTCAGCTTTCCACTCTGTGAGATGGTCTCCAAAGTACTTTCAAGGTCTAAATCCAAAAATGTCAGTCAATCAGTCAGTCAACAAGCAGCAAGCACCTACTGTGTGTTAAGTGCTGGGGATAAAAAGCCAAGACACCCCAGTCTCTCTCCTTAAGGAGTTCCCAGTGTGACTGGGGGGAGGGGAGGGAGGACAGAAAGGAGGAGCAGCTGTCTTGGTCTCCTTACTCCCCAGGGCAGGCCCAGTTCTGAACTATTCCAGTCTTCTTTTTGATCTCACCCCACTGGGGCTCCCTCCGTTGTCCTGGATCCAGGTCTCAAGTTATTGATGGCCAACCCTCTGCCTATGACTTAACAGTTACCAGCCCGGTCCTTGAAGGAGAGACCCTGGGTCCTTGAAAGACAGCATCCTGGCCCTACTCGAGGGTTCTTAGGAGGAGGGCTAGAGGAAGGCTTGGGAGTATAATTTGGGCTGGTATTTTCAGTGCTAGGAGGTCTGACTTTCCATAGCTTGTGGGACCAAGGGGCTTCCAGCCTTCTTGTTCCAGGAGCCCAAGGCTCCTGCTGGGAATGAGGGCCTGGCTGGGAAGTCACTGGACAGACCTTCCTTGGGACCTTGCTTCTGGGGATTTCTTAGCAGCCTCCTGGCCTGGCTGACCACTATACAGCCTACACCTTCCACAGATGCCTGGATTCCAAAAGTCTTTCCCTGCAGCTTGCTGCTGTATCACAGGGGAATGGCCCCAGACCAGCAGAAAGTCAGACAGCAGATTTCCAATCTAACCTGTTGTTACTTGTACTCCTTTACAAACAGGACCAGCCATGCTACTGATAAAATGATGAAGCTAGTCTTTGTTCCCCTGTGGCTCATACCCTCCCTTCCCTTCCTGGTTATGCTCAGACTAGAAGCTGGCGGCCCTGCCCCCTCCTCCAAGCCCAGCACAGTAATGGACAGGAGGTAGACAGGCCAGGGGAAAGGCCTGGTAGGCTGGGGTCCAGAAACTTCCTGTTGCAGGAGGAACTTTGTTCAGTTCTAGCACATACACACAATGCATACACATACACAGACATATATGCTTCTCTAACTCAGGCCTCACAATTCTGTAAGTGGAATCCCCAGGAGAATGACTTCCTCAGGATTCAAGGGATACCCACTCCTAACTCTAGCTCATGAACCCCACCAGTGTGCTCCCCATTAACAATCAGTCAATAGACATAATTAGCTTCTAGCAAAGGCATTTACTATTGGAACAGACCCTAGGGAGAACTCTCCCACAGTTACACACTGTTCATGGGAAGGCCTTGTTCTACTCTGAGGAGCAGTTAAGCCTGAGCTGCCTTCCCTGGGGTTAGAGTTTCTTCTGGGCCCTGGTAGCTTTCTGGTGCTCAGAGATGCAGCTCATTTGCCAAGGCATGAAAAGCTGCGGTCCAGCCTTTCCCTGGGTTGTCTCTTCATCCATCCACCTGACTGTCATGGTCCAAAGAAGGCTCAGCTTCCAGGTGCTTCCTTACAAGCATAGTACCATGGAAGACACTGTAGGTCTTCAGGGAGGGACTCAGGCCCACTTCCTGATGGTCACACTTGGTAGGGGCTGCAGGAATGCTTCCTGAAACACCTGGTTAGACTCTGAGTGGGAGAGAAATAAATTTAACTCATGGGCCTGGCTTATAAGGAAAGCCTCCTTCAAGAATCTGATACTCTGTGATGTGGAAGAAGAGTGGGATTTGTCCTGATGGACCCAGAGAGCAGAGCCAGGTATGGCAAGTGGGAGGAGTCAGGAACAACTGTGCTAAAGCAGAGTGGCACACTCAGGACAGGGGCTTCTCCCAATTTGGAGCTCTCTGGGCAAAGGTTGAAAGGCAACTTCTTGGGTAGGTTAGAGTAGAGATGCCTGCTAAGTCATGAGCTAGACAAGATGGCCACTGAGATGTCTGGGCACTCTAAAATTTGTAGATTCCGAAAGTTTATCCTCAAGGTAAGAAAGAACAACCAAAGGCTCTTACGCAGGAGGGCAACATAGTTAGACTTGTGTTTGAGGAAGCTATTTCCAGTATCTAAGTGGAGGGACGGATTAGAAAAGGCAGAGTCTGGACATTGAGTTATGAGGTTGGTATACTATTCTAGACAAGAAAGCAAAAGGGCCTGAACTAGGGTGGTCTTGTGAGTGGTGTAAAGGCACCAGGGACAAGGGGTATTGGGGGAGAATCAACAAGACTTGACAACTGACAGAATACTGGATGTGAAGGAGAGAGAAGAATGGAAGAAGCTGGAATTTAGAATTCTGGAAGGATGGTGGTGTCCTTAGACAATAGACATGGAGAAGTTTGGTCAAGGAAAAGGTTTGGGGAAGAGAGAATATGCTCTTTTTTGGGACACATTGAATTTGGAATGGGTATAGAACATTCAGGAGAAATATCTAACAGGACATGGTGATTCAGAATTGGAGCTCAGTAGGTAGCCCTAAGCCTGAGGGCATAGATCTGGATTGTGGGATCATAGGTTGAGAACTAGAAGGGACCTCAGAGATCATTTAGATCAAGAAAACTGAGAACCAGAAAGTTAATGTGATTTGTCCATGGTCATACAGGTGGTAAGTAGCCAAGATAAATCATCTTCATAGAGATGATGTGAAAGCACCAAATGAATGGGTGGAGAGAGAACAGGGCCCAGGATGGAGTCTTGAGGTCACCCACCCATGTGGGTGGAATGTAGCTGAAGATCCAGCAAAGGAAGCTAAAGAGAAGCAGATAGGTTGGGGCTGGGGCTCTGCACCATAACTTAGAATAGAGGAATAATGGGCTCCTGGCCAGGGATGGAGAGTCCCCAAGACAGGGTGATAACAATGAATTTGTCTACAGCCTTGAACATCTAATCAAAAGGGCTTTGAACTGCAAAGGCTGGGGGAGGAAGAAAACTGTACAGGCTTGAGACTGCAGGGAGCTGTAGCTCTGATGAAGGAAAGAAATTATATTTGAGACTCCCAGAAATATAGGGACAGATCCAAGAAAGGAGCCAGTAGTGATGCTCATGCCTTCAAAGGTCCATGTACGAAGCCCCTGAGTGGAAACAAGAGTGTTTGAAGGACTTGGGAGACAAATTGGACCTCATGGCTGTTGCTGAGACTTGGCAGGATGAGATCCAGGGCTGAAGCAAACCTCCCTGGAGGTTCTTTGCCAAATTTTGTGTATCTGCCCTGGGAAGATGGCAGACACAGAGACCCACCTGAGGGGGAGATGAGCACTGTTCTGCTTGGTCCCAGTCTACAAAACCAGGGTCCATGGGGATGGGAAGAACCTGGTAGGGGAAGTCGTTACAGGGAGACAGATTTAGGCTTGAAATCAGAAAGAACTCCTAATGAGAGATATCATTGCAGAGTGAAATAGGCTGTCTCAGGAGGTATGGTCTTTTCCTGAGAGGTCTTTAAGCAGGGACTGGTAGGTGGCCTCTTGTTGAGAAATTTGTAGGGAAAAATTCTCCTTTTTTTTCCTTCTGATTGCTTGTTGTTTTCCTCTCCAGCTCTGAGATTCTGTGATTCTGAGTTTCTGTGCATTTGAGGGAGGGTATGGAGAGAGGCAGCTGGCAGCTGGTGGTTATGGGAGAGCCAGTCTCCTTCCCCATTCCCTTATTGGCACTTCTCTCCTGGGAGGAAGGGTACCAGAACTCTGTGAGGGGTAAATAACTAGCCCTTTTACTTAGGACACCTGCTCATGAACATAAGAACTACCCTGAGGAGGGTCATAGTTAGAGTTAGAATTTGGGGTCTGGGTTGGTTTCATGGGACAATCTGCCTTCTGAAAGCATTTGGTGCCAGATAAATCCTCAGCCCAGAAGCAGCAGCTGCAAGAGCTTTTCTGCTCTGTCCCTGGATTGATTCACAACCTGAGTGGGTACTCAACTGTCCAGGCAGGGCCAAGTGCCTTTCTGGGCAAAGCTGGTGCTTGGCACAAAGCTGTCCATCCTCTTCCCCCCCCCCCCCCCAGGCCCCAACAGAGGAAAGTACAGCATTTCTGGGAAATGAGAAAAGAGATGTGTTTGTCAAGTGCTTAGGGGGGAGACAGACCCTTTTCAGTCTCTCCTCATTCTCAGTAACTCCCAAGAACACACCCAGGCCAGGGGCTGGGTCATTGTGCTTACTTCTAATCCTTTCCCAGGAAGGATGACAGCTGAAATCTGTTTCCTGAGCTCTTAAAACACTAGAGGGACTGGCCTCTGGCCAGCAGGGTGATGTCAGCAGCCAGTGGGTACTGGAGATGCCAGCTTAGGACGAGAGAAACAAAGAGAGCCATCTTGAGGATCAAATAAGCCAACCTCTCTCTTTACAGAGGGGGAAACTGAGGGCCCCAGAGGGGAGGAGATTTGGCCAAGGGCGGGCAGTTAGAGAGCAGCACAGTCAGGACTCAGACTTGGGATCCTCCCTCAATTCCCAACAGCTCCCAGGGCCTTCCTTAGCCCCAGGGCCCCCCTCAGGCCTCCTCTAACCTGGGACTCCATTGATCCTTGGGACAGCTGACTGACTACTTTCCTTTTCCAGTCTCTGAGCTATGGGCCACTGTACTGGGAGGGGCCAGAGAGTGAGAACCACTCACAAGGCAATGGATCCAGCTTCTTGTCCCTGTTCCCTTTTGGTGCCTCATCACTGGCTCCTCATCCTGGTGGAGCAGCAGGCTCACCCTCAGTCAGCTGAGGAAGGGGAGGAGTGATTCTTCCTGACTCAGCAGAGGGGCTTCCTTCCAGACAGGGTAAGGGCTGGTACTGAGAGGCTCTGGAGGAGGCCTTCTCTCTAGCAGAGCAGGCAGTGGGAGGGGATGGCCTGGCAAGGTGTGGTGGAAGCCAAGCTCTGTCTCTACTTCTCCCTGGCTGTGTGACCTCAGGCAAGCAGGCTACCCTCTCTGAGTCTCAGCTTCATGCTTCATAGAGTGAGGTATGGCTGTTCTAGAGAACTCCCAGGATCCCTTTCAGCTCCAATATTCTCTGAATCTGGGTCAGGGCTGGTGGGGAAGCAGTATTCTTGCTCCAAAGTCAGAGCCATATCTCTGAATCCCTTCCAACACTGAGATTCTGGGCTTATGGGTGGGGCCTGGAGGCGGCTCTGCCTATGATCCCCTTGGCCAGAGATAAAGGAGGCTGTCTTGGAACATAAAGTAAGGCGATGGTAAATGTTTAACAACTAGCTCTCAGAGGAAAAATGTGCACACAGTATGCTTTTACGTTGGATCGGCACAATGAATGTTCTTCAGCGCTTTCTTAAGTCTAGACTATCAACACAGCAAGAAGCGAAGCCCTGTTTGTAGCATTTGCCATTTCTGAGCTGTAAATACTCACAATGAAAACTGAACAATGCCTCTTATGAGCCGGTGTGGGAACATGCCCTGGACATATTGTCATGGCTTTAAAAAGATGCTAGCATCATCTCAGTGACTCAACTTTCCCATTTGCTCAATGGGGACATGTCTGTGACCTGTCTTCTGTGTTTGCTGTTAGGAAATGTCAGATCATCAAAGACAATAGATAGCCAGGGAGGCTGGAACGCTTTGTCCAGGGATCTGCACAAGATGGGAAGGCAGAGGTCCCTTAATGGAGCCCTCCCTCTGCTGCCCTGCCCAAGAATGGGTACAGAAGCTCTCTTTGGGTGAACGTTGATTCTCTGGCCTTTCACCGCCCCCACCCCCAAGGACCCCACTGCTACATTTATCTCTTTCTTCTTTCCTGCTGGCCAGCCTGTTTGTGGCAGGCACCCGAGGGCCAGCAGATTGGGCAGGAAGCAGTCAGCGACAGGGCTGTAGGCAGGAAGGAGTCTGAATAAAGAACCACTGCCCCTTGTTGAGTGAGAGAGGAGTCTTTTGCCTCCTTCTTTTCCTCCGTCCCGCTGATCCTCCGTCCCTCTCCCCTCCCTCCCTCTTTCCCTCCCTTCTTCCCTCTCTCCCTCCCTCCCTTCCTCCCTCCCTGCCTCCTTCTTTCCCTCCCTTCTTCCTTCTTTCTTTCTTCCCTCCTCTCACCATCCTTATATTTCCTTCTTTTTGGAGGCGGGAGGGCAGGGCAATTGAGGTTAAGTGTCTGAGGTAAGATTTGAACTCGGTTTCTCCTGATTCCAGGGCCAATGCTCTCTTCACTGCTGAGCTGCCCCCATCCTTCTATTTCTTAAAATGTGTTTAATTGTTTCCTTCCGATACCATTGTTTCTGGACGCACTCCCCCTCTTTCCCCATTCTCCCTCTCCTCCTTCGTCTTCCTTGGAACAAAGTAAAAAGTGAAGCTGCAATAAGTCATGTAGCCACTGGTTTGCTACGTAGTAGCGGCTTGGTGCCCTTGGAGGGGCCGCCTCTGCCTGTTTGTTCTCTGGCACCAGGATTGATACAGCTGCTCAGCCAAGCCTCCTTTTAATGACACCCCCCATTTGCAGCACTGGGGTCCTCGGTTACATTGTCTCTCTCTTCCAGAGCACAGGAGGCTGGCCTCCTCTCCTCCTCCTGCCTGGATTCTCCCAGCCTCCATGGCTAAGGGTTTCTGCTCTGGAAGCGGGAGGATCGTCATGGTCGCCCAGGGTATCTCAGGATGCTGGGGCTCAGCCTGGCAGTGGTTGAGGAGCAGGGGCAAAGGATTTTCACTGAGCTGTCTCCAGCCTGAACCTGAGCTCAGACAGTCACTGACTGTCCCCAGCAGGGGCTCTCTCCTGCCCTCTGGCAGGCCTCCTGAGGCAGAGTCCAAGACGTCCTTGACCTCCAGGCAGCCTGAGAAGAGGGGTCTAACCACAATGGAGAATGTGGGTTCATCCTCCTGGCACAAGAAGCTCAGTGCTCCCAGGCTGTTCATAGACATCACAGAGCCTTTGACCATACATAGCAGGAGCCTAATTAGGGAACAGAAGGTCAGAGCTGGGAGGGATCTTGGAGACTGTCAAGTCCACCTCCCTCCTCTTATCTTACAAAGGAGGAAGCTGAGGCCTAGGGGAGGGGGAAGGAGCACTCCTCTCCTTGCTCAAATCCCTGCCCCCAAACCTTCAGGATCTCCTGTTGCCTCCAGGCTCCCAGCAGCCTGGCCTTTATCTCAGTCTGTCACCAGCAGTGCTCTTCAGCCTCCTTCCCTCACTCCATGGTTGGCCAAATTAGTCCAGCCTAGCAGCTGTATCCCAAGGTCATCTAGCTATCTCTCAAGCCTGGAATGCTCTCCCTCCTAGGTGCCACGTCTTGGAACTTCAAGCATCCTCCATGGCTCATTCCACGTGCCTCCACCTCTGAGAAGCCACATCTGGTCCCCACCTCCCCCAATGGCTAGAGCTTTGGCTTTGCTCTGATTCTTTTTCTGTTCCCATATGGCTTTCCCCAGCAGAATGAGTAGAAGCTCTCTGAGGACAGGGATTGTGTCTTCTTTGTCTTGGCACCCTCAGTGCTCAGCAGGATACCTGGCAATATAGGGCCCTTCATCAATGTTTGGGAAATTGTTGGATCTCATTGGAGCAGAGGCTCTGGGAATCTGGGGGCTAGTGAGGTTGCCTTCGATGCCCTGGTCAGCAGACTTTCTCTGGGACTAAAAATAGCTCTCACAGAAGAATTCAGAACTTTCCAGCCAGTGGGCCAGAAATAGCTCCAGGGCTCCTGGGGTCCATCCAAGACCCAGACTTAGGCACTTTTTAAGCATTTGAGCCTAATAACTTCAGGGCAGTCAGTGATAAATTGTCTCTGAAATCAGCAGATCCTGGCCAGGAGTAGAAATTACTCCCGTCCTTCTGGGCCAACTTTATGTCATTTTTTTCCCCTTCTGACAGGAAAAGAACAGAAAAGAGATGCATTTCCAGGCTCCAGGCAGCCTTTCTGAGCAAGGGTCTCTGGGCATTGGGGAGTTCAGGTCATGTCTTTTCCTGGGGCTTTGTTTGCTGGAGTAGCAAACCTCCCAAAGGAGGCAAGGGGTTAGGGGGGTGGACACAGAATATTTTGGGCAAACCCTGCACCTACCTCCCACTTCCAACTCCAGTCAGCCCCATGTATAGGAAGAGTATGTGGCCACTCCCTTGCTGTGATATGAGAAATGCCCCAATGTCCCCTGCTGCCTCCTCTTTTACAATTACTCTGTCTGGAAGGTAAACATGTGAGAGTTATTTTCTTGGGCCTTGGAAACCTTGGGTCCTCTGTCACGATGCAAGTGGCCCAGGAGGTGTGATACCTTCAGTCCTTCTGAGCAGGTCATCTAGATCCTTGAAGGAACCCAGGATTCTGTGAGGTAGAGATAATGAGCTAGTTCATTCCAGGCGTGAGGTACAGCCTGGACAGAGGGGCAGAGGTGGAAGATGGGAGACCAAGCTCAAGGACCAGCGAGGGCGCCATTTTGGTTGGAGGTAGAGGCTGTACAGGTGACAAATATGAAATATGGCTGGAGCCTGTCAAATAGAGGAATTGGGCTTTTATATCAGAGGTGAGGGAGGAGCCGAGGATTCTCCAGAAGGGGAGAGTCCTTCAACCACAGAGCAGAGCCATGGCTGGCAGGGCCTTAGAAACCAACTGCTCCAAATCCAATGGCCCCATTTCTCAGAGGGAGAAACTGAAGAGCAGATAGGGGAGGGTCTGCCGTGGCCCCCCAGTGAGCACATGGCAGAGCCCTCTCTGTCCCCTCTGTCCTTGCTGGGGCCCTGACTCCCAGGGCCTTCCTACCACACATAGCACAAGGCAGGGGGAAACTGAGGCCTGAGGGATTCTCATCCTCACCCTCTTTGGGCTCCGGGAGTTTGTAGGTTTCACCTTCTCCCTTATCCCCATTTATTCCCCAGCCCAGGGAGTAGAAAAAGTCACTCCAGATGAGTTTCTCACAATTTTCCAGAGCAACAGCAGTTGAAGAGTAGTGTGGGGAGGAGAGCTCTGGGCCTTGGTCTCTCTCCAAAAGGCATTTCTAGTCTATCTGGGGAGACTAGACAAACTTATAAAACAGCTAAAGTGGGCAGGGCTTGTTGCGATAACCAGCCAGGGACTTGCATACAGCAGGCACTCAGCTGATACTTGTGGAATGAGCTGGAAGGCCAGGAATGGCCACCAAGGTTCTTTAGAGAAGAAGGTGACTTGGCCAAAGGAGGTTATGAGGAAATCTGGCCCGACACTGGGCCTGGGCAGGGGAGAGGCTGCAGTGAGGGTAAAGCTGGCCAGGAGGACCCAGAGTCTTCAGCACATTGGACAAATTCCTTGGTGATAAATAGGAGACGTGGTGGTGGCAGTGGAAGGAGCACCCAAGTCTTTACCAAGCTCCTTTTGGACAGCCAGAAGCGTCAAAGGCTGCTAAGGAAGCAGCTAGAGTTGGTAGCAAATAGTCGAAACTGCTTTTTGAGGTCAGGCTGCCAAGGGGGGCTGAGAGGTCCTTTGAAAGGTACAATCAGATTTCACATGAAGCTGAGAAGGGTTAGTAAGGTTCTATGAAGCATTTTCTATCTGCCAGGCATTGGTTTAAACACTGGGCTTATAAATGAAGTTAAAAGCAGACCCAGCCCTCGAGGACAGGCTGGGAGCTCCCATGCCTAGCCTTACTGGCAGTCAGGATGCTGACTGAACCAGGCCACTCAGGCATCTAGCATCCAGACTTCCAGGCATCCAGTCAGTTCAGTGACAGAAGGGGTCAGGCTTGGGTCAAGCCTGAAACCAAGAATGGTCATCCAGGACTTCTCTGTCCCTGGGGAAGCTGCCAGATGTGAGGAGACATGATACCCACTGGTAGGGCTGGAGAGATGACTGTGTAGACAAAAGCAAATCACAGAAAGAGCTGGGACTGAGAATGCAGACCAGTGAATGCCAGAACTAGGAGCACCCTTAGACAACAGGGAATGTAGGGGCTCAAAGGGACCTTAGAACACAGAGCATGGAACATTAAAGCTGGGAGGAGGCTTAGAAGACCAAGCCTTAGAAAGGCTTGGACATCAGCCTCAGAAGAGATCTAGAACATAGAATTTAGAGCAGGAAGGGACCACCAACCACAGAACAGCAAATGACAGAGTGGGAAGGGACCTTAGAACATAGAACATGGAAAGCTGGAAATGGAAGATATCACAAGGTGATAGAAAAAAGTCTGTCAGAGGGATGGGAGGGAGCTAACCAGGACCCAGAATCTCAGACCTGAATGGGACCATAGAGTTCCAGACTCTTAATGCTGATCAACAAAGCGGTAGAGGTGAGGTTTGTCTTTACTGATAGAGGGAGGACACCCACTTCAGAAAGGAGGGATCCTTGAATTACTTCTCTTTAGCCAACAATCTTCAATTGGGCCCCTGCCCATTTTTTTAAATTTTAATTTATTTTCTTGGTTACATCATTCATTTCCACAAAGTTTTGAGTTACAAATTTTTTCCCCTTTTTGCCCCTACCCCCCAGCCCAGAACATTGATCCCACTGTAAGACCCCTCCCACAATCTGTTCCCTTTTATGCCCTCCTCCAACACCCCTCTAGCTTTCTAGCAGCCCTGCCCATTTTTTTTAAAACCAGAACAATCCTAACTCAAAGAAAAAGATGTGGATTAAACAGTGTAACAAAATGAATGATGAGGAAGATGCCCACCTCCTTCCAGACGCAGAGGATGCTCCCTCTCACCACCTGGTGCAGAAGCAGCACATAGAAGGTATATGGCCAGGATACAGGAGTGGAGAGAGAACATGGAGAGGGAGCCTCTAATGGGGGAACCTGTGCCAGGGTGACATGTGGGACAGGGAACATATGTCATGAGCCAACTTAGCCACATGTGCTCATATCTGTGTGTCCCCTCCTCCCCAGGGCCAGGAACTATTGCTGCTTCTAGCATAGGTAGTCAGGCAGCCAGAGAAGCCCTTAGGCACCAACAGCCTTTCTTTCTTTCTTTCTTTCTTTCTTTCTTTTTCTTTCTTTCTTTCTTTCTTTCTTTCTTTCTTTCTTTCTTTCTTTCTTTCTTTCTTTCTTTCTTTCTTTCTTTCTTTCTTTCTTTCTTTCTTTCTTTCTTTCTTTCTTTCTTTTTTTCTTTCTTTCTTTCTTTCTTTCTTCCTTCCTTCCTTCCTTCCTTCCTTTCTTTCTTTCTTTCTTTCTTTCTTTCTTTCTCTCTCTCCCTCCCTCCCTTCCCTCCTTCCCTCCTTCCCTTCCTCCCTCCCT
>CM053595.1:323825369-323856424 GCA_028646575.1 Pseudocheirus occidentalis
TCAACTCCAGCTGTGATTACTCCCAAGGAGTTAACTGGAAGTAAGGATCTAAGCCTTTGAGGTGCCAATAGAAAGGGGCATGGAACATCTTCTGATTTCATTAACGTTACAGCATCTTTCTGGTTTTAGTTCTGGACATGGATAAACCTACTCCATTTATACACTTTAGAATATGATTTGAAAAGCAAACAGTAAAGAAACAAGCAGCTCCTAAGTACAAGTGGTTCACCTTGTGCCTTGACTTGAGCTGAGATCAATCAGCAGCTCCTCCAAGCACTAGAGGTTCCCACAAGCTGTTTTGGCTACTTCTGACCGCCCTTTCAGTGGTTCCACAATCTCTGCCATTGACAAAGGCAGATTGACTGAGAGGATAAAGCAAAAATACACATTCAAACAGGCCCCTCCATCACCGGGGCTCACCCTCTCCTTTCTGCCACCTCAGTCCCTGGGGAGTAAAAAAGGCCAGCCCCCAAAGCACAAAGCAAAGAGAAACACATCTGTCAGCACAACCACCCAGTGGGATCTGGGATTGCCGCATGCACTGGGCACCCAGCAGGGTAAACACAAGAGGTAAGGTGGAAGAGAGAAGGTATTTCTAGGCTGCCTACTATGTGCTAGGCACCGCTCTGAGCACTTTACATTCATTATCCCATTGGAGATAGCGCTTGGGAGTCCCCAGTGGCTTGGCAGGATTGTGCCTCGGGTCAAACGGAACAGGAATAGCTTGAGGACCAGGCCAACACCTTTCCTTGTGTCCTCGTTTCAGGGCTGGGTAAGCTAGTGCCATAGGTCTTGGGGAGGAGGAACAAGAGGCCTGTTTCTGCTTCCATCAGAGTAGTCACAAGGCTCTGGGATGCAGGGAATGCAGCTCCTATGGACAGCAGGAGGGAGCGTGGGTGGCACGCAGCAGCCCAGTGTGGCCAGGACTTGCTGCAACAAAGACATGCCAAGTGCTTGGGGCCCTGTCCCATGTTGGTCACCCTGAACCCCTAAATTCTCAGAACTCCAGCCTCTCAGTGGCCATTTAGTCCAGGAGAGTCTCCTCTATCCAACACCTGAGGGTTGTCCAGTCTCTGCTTGCAGATCTCCAAGGAGGGGGAGCTCACTACCTCTCTAGGCACCCAACCCACTCTGAGACAGCTCTCAGTGGGAGGAAGATTTTCCTGACGTCCAGATATGATTTGTATCTTTCGAACTTGACCCTACTGCTCCATCTTAGAGCAAGACTGGCCCCTCCCTGCCCAGGCAGCCCTTCAAGTGGACGAAGCCAGGTAATCTTCCCTCCCCTCCTTTGCTCCATCAGCTCTTCACAAGGCTCACGTTCTAGGCCCTTCCCCATGCCCCCTTCTGGCCACTCTCATGATCACCAGTGTCTTTCCTACAGCTTTTTTCCTCTGGCTTTGTCCTTTGTGAAATAGTTTTACTTTGAAAATGTTTTAATCAAGAAAAATTTGCTTTCTCTTCTTTCCATTCCCTCCCTCCTCACTGGGTAAGACAGAAAACAAAAACAAATTCCTGTTATAAACAGGGACAATCAAGCAAACCAAATCCCTGCACCAGCCATAGCAATGGCCCAGAAGTCTGTGTCTCAGTGTGCACCCTGGTCCATCTTGTCTCTGGCAGGAGGTGGGCAGCAGCATGGCTGGTTGTGGGTGCTCCAGCTGGTCAGAAAACATGGACCTTTCCATGCTGGTTATCTTTACAATCTTGTTTTCGTTGTAGCCGTGGTTCTGGTCTTGCTCGCTCTCTCACTCTCATCCGTTCATACAAGTCTTCCCAGGCTTCTCTGGAATGGCCTCTTTCATGGTTTCTTCCAGCACAATATGATTCCATCCCATTCACTGCCACAGTCACCATTCTTCACCACCACACAAAGAGTTGCCGTAAATACTTTGGTACAAATGGACTCTTTCTCTCTGTCTTTATCTCTGAGGTACCAACCCAGCGGTGGTATCAGTCTCTGGGTTATAGAGGAGACAAGCAGTACAGTTTAACAACATTATGGCCGGAGTTCCAAGGTCAGTTGATTTAAAGTTGACCTAAAGATCCATTCTGACCGTGCTACCTTGGCTCAGTGAACTACTACGGCTCCCTTTCACTCCAGGATCAACAATAGCATCCTTTGGTTGTCATTTAAAGCGCTTCAAAACGTAGTCCCTTCCTCCCTTTCCAGTCTTTCCCCACCCCCTTCTCAGCTGTCCTTGCTGTTCCTCACATGGGCTCCCCGCTAGCCCCCTCACTTGGCATGTCCTAACTTTGTCCTGCTGTGTTGGTTTCCCCGGCTTCCTTTAAGGCTTCGCTAAGATCCTACCTTCTGCAGAATGGAAGGGGAAAAGGACAAGAAATCAGCTTTGATAAAATGCCCACTACACACCAGGAACTGTGTGAAGCACTTGACAGTTATCTGATTTCATTCTTACAACAACCCTGTGAGGTGGGTGTTTCTATTATATCCATTTTATAGACGAGGACATTGACGCAAACAGGGTTAAGTAACTTGCCCTGGGTCACACAGTTGGTAAGTGTCTGAGGCCAGGTTTGAACTCAAGGTTTCTGACTCCCAGTAGAACCAATGAATGGAGTTGGAAAGACCTGTTCTAACCCATGCAGAGGGAAGTGAGAAGAAAGAGAAAACATCACACACACACAGTGATGGCGACTTTGTACATTGTGAACAAAAACAAGACTGAAGAGATGGAGCCACCACCGCCTGTGGCAGAGATGGTGGAACAGCAGAGGTGGTGGGCTATGGCTGCGGAATGCTATGTACACTGTCCATTCATAGGTTGGTTTTTTTTCAATACAGGGGAAGGCTTAACTGGCATGGGAGATATGTTTGTGAATTACTATGATATAAAGACAAAAGTTGTCAATAAAACAAGAACATCAACAAACCAAAAATGTTCATCTTTTGTTCTTGTTGATAGATCCCGTCCCTGTTTAAATAAGTGAAGGAGCTGACCAGCGTGTGGACACCCCCGTGCCCTCCTCCATATGTGCCAATGCTGCCTTGTGGGGGGTGGGCTTCTTGAGACCAGTTTTCACAGATGGTCCTCTGGGCCAATGGGAACTTGGCAGCTTTTCCCACCTAGGCTGGCCTAACAGGTCTCAACACAGACCTCCATCATTACAGCCTCAATCAAGATGGGCAAGAGCTTAGAGACCATCTAAGCCATTGGTCCCATTTTATGGACGCTGAAACTGAGACGTAGGGCAATAAAGGGACCTCCTTGGGGGTCACCCATCATCAGGACCTCGGACAGCAGGATGCTGTTCTCCCTGTGGGTTTCTGGTCCCAGCTGCCTCCCTCCCTCTCTCTGTCCCCACCATCCTCCCAGTCACCCTGTTTGCCAAGCTTAGGGTCTTCTCCCTAAGCCTTTGCAGAGCTGGCATTCCACATCCTCTCTTCACTCCTAAATCCTCCACCTTAGGCCAGGGCCCCCTCACCTCTTGCCTAGATGAGACCCCCAGCCTCTCTTCACTCCTATCTATCCTGACTCACTGTCCTAAAGCCCAGGGCAGACCTTGTTACTCCTCCTCCTCCTCCTCCTCCAAGTCTCAGGGGCTTCAGAACTTTGCTGACTGGAAATTACTTTGTTGAGGGCTGGAGGGAAGAGGGTGTTAACCCCTAAGTGGGGGACCCTTCTCTTCTAGCACTGGATGCTTGGGAAGCACATTGGGACTGAGGTGAACTCTGGAGTGGGGGCTGTAGAGACTGTCATTGGATGAGCTCACACCACCAAGGCTGAGGCAAAGGCAGGTTTCCCAGTGCTGACAACTCAGGGCACAGCTGGGCTGGAAAGGCTGGCCCTGGGGATTTGGCTGAGTTGTGCTCATGGCCCTGGGTATAAAGGCCTTCAAGAGATAGAGGCCTCCAAGTAGAAAGGTGAGAAGAGAGGCTATCAGAAGCCTGTCCTGTAGGGTATGGCACACTGGGTCCACCTGAGCCTGTAGTTCTGATGATGGTAGAGAGCTTTGGTCCCCTGGCTCAGGGGTATAGACAGGACTACCTTCTCCTCAAGGGCACAGTCCTCAGGCTGGGATTAGAAGGAAGGTGGGGTCTGAGGGAGACCCCCTGCTAGCTTTGACCTCTCAGAGCTAAAGCTGTAAGTCAGAGTGCCCTGGGGGAGGAGCTGCCCTGATGTTGGGGACTGGGAGTTGAGGTATTCCATTCAACTCTCCCTTGGTCTAACCAGGCCCCTCCGGAGCCAGGAGTCAAGACCCCAGGGGCAAGCATCCCCTTTTGCTTTCAGAGTCCTCTCAACAACTTCAGTGGATCCTTGGTCTGTATTCATCAAGGTGAGCTCTCCTGGGGGTCAGCTTGCCCTGTTGTCCCCGTCCTTCCAGAGGGAAGCCCGCAGGACTCAGAAGACTTCTTCCAGGCCAGGCTAGCTTCTCAGAGCCAGCCTGTTCCTCCCAGTCATCATTACGGTAGTGACAAGGCCTCAGTCTAATATTCCTCTTCCAGGATGATGGGTTCTATGGAGCTTTTTGCACCAAATCCTTATGGCTGCCTTTTGTCCCTAGTCCCATATCACTCTCTGGCCCCTTTAGGCCACTCACAATTGTGAGTGACAGAGAGAGTCTCTGCTTCTTAGTCTGGCAGCATCACAGAGAAGATTGGAGAGAAGAGACAGAAAAAGCCCAAGGTCATTGAAAGAGCTGCTTTGTTCCCCCAGTTCCTCACAGCCCCCTCTTTGCCCTCCCAGTCATCTCTGAAAGTAGCTCATTGTCAATCCAGAACATCTGTCCAAGAACTCAGAATGTGTGGACTGCCAGCTCCATGGGCACACTCACAGCCGGGAAGTGGGGGCACCAGGACATAGGAAGGGGGCTGAGTACTCATAGTACGAGGTTGGATGGAAGCAACAAAGACAGGAGTCAGGAGTAAGAAGATGGAGGTAAGTATGGAGAAAGAAGGAGATGGGCAAAGGGACTTGGCAGCGTCTTGTCCCTGTATCCTGTCTGGACAATGTTCGGTTTATTGGTGCCACACACCACGTGGCTGGCAGTACCTCCCCCACCCCCACCTCTGCCTCCAGGTCATGTGCAGGGTGTAAGCCATGAGGACCACCAGGGTCAAGTTCAGAATATGACCGTCTATCCAGATCCTGCCACTGGGGTTCGCTGTTGACTCCTGTCCCAGAAAAGGGGTTTTCTGGAAGCCCTCACCCCGGGCACCCTGCAGTGGGCCTGCCCATCTAAGCACTATCATCTTTCTGAAAATGCAGAGGAGTTTCACAAATAGGATTCCGTCCCAGGAAGACGGGTTGGAGTTACCCTCCCTTCAAAAACCCGAACCCGAACCTGAACCACCCCAGCTTAGTTGGTACTGTTGTGATGTAATCACAGAAGGTGAAGTTTCACTCCTGGTGAAGTTTTGTTGTGTAAAGGCTCCCACTCGGGGCTTTATTCATGATGTTTGGGCCTTTTTGCTTGATTCAGAAGCAGGCCACATGTTGACAGAGCAGACGAACTAGGCCTTGGCCTCTGGGGGCTTGAAGGAGCTGCCTGGAGCTTGGCCATCTAGTTCAAGAGTTCCTTAGAGCAAGACTGTCGAGGAGGCCTCTGGGGGAACGGGACTTTTCACTCTTCCCCCATAAGCCGAGTCACTGGAGTTATTGGACCAGGAGGAGACTGATGTTGAATCCCCATTTCATAGATGGGAAAACAAAGGCATCAGGCAGTGGAACTTTCTGGAGGTCACAACAAGTTGACCGCAGAGTTGAGAATGAAAGCCTCCCAAAGGCATTGGAGGGAAGACCTCCCTCTCCACTTTTGGCCAAGCTCTTGAAAGACCTCACAGGCAGGTCCAGGACTCTCCATGGCACTGGAGAAGCAGGTTTGAATGTCTGGATCTGCTTTCTAGCTGTGTGATCATAAGCAAGTCCTTTGGCCTTAGTGGACCTCAGTCTGCTCCTCTGAGAAATGGGAACATCATGAGGCTAGGGCTCTTGTGCAGTCTCCAATCAAGAGAAAAAGAATCTTAGATTTCATCTGAAACAGACTTGAGTCTTGTTTAACCCAGAAAGCTTAAACATTACCCCTAATGGCGGCCTCTAAGAAACCATTGAAATCAGGGGGAATCCAGCAGAGTAGGACCCTGAACTGAGTAGCGGTTGAGATCCTGAGATTTGGAATGAAATGTCAGAAATGAGAGGGACATTGGAGGCCACCTAGCTCATTTACAAGGAGGAAGGGGAAGCTGAGGCAGCCTGGAGCAGGAAAGGGACTCTCCCTAGGTTGGAGAAGTAGTGGGTGTTAGAGCCTCAAACTGGAGTTGGGGGGCTTTCCTCTGCACAATGCCACTGTCATCCCCAGGGATGCTGGGAAACAGTTTCATATTTGCTCACCCCTATTTTCCCAGGTAGGCCTGCCCTTTTCACTGGAAAATGGCCAGGCCCTTCTCAGGTTCTGAAAACGAGACCTGAGCCTACCCGGGCGCTTTGCACTGAGCAACTAGGAGAGAGGAGGTATTGCCTCCCTGGGCAACTCAGCCCTTTGGGAATCCATGGTCACCCTGGCATTCATGTACCCAAGACCTGTCATGTCCCCCCCCCCCCCCCCAAGCCCTGCAATGGCTCCACCAGTCTAAGCCTTAATTCTTCTGCCTTGTATCCTTCTCTAGAGCGGCCCCTCCCTGAATCTCTGCTATGGAGACCCACTGATTACATGCCTCCCTAGGACCATCATACACTTACCACCTGGGCCACTTCTGCTCTGAGCCCAAGAAAGATTTGTTCAGCTGCTTTGCAGCTGTGTGACCTTGGGTAGGTGACTTGGCCTCTCTGAAACTCAGTTCCTCCATCTGTAAAATGGGGGTAACAACTGAGCTTCTCGACAGTACCTAAACTTCAGGCTTGTTGGGAAGAAATTGGGCCAGCTAAACGCAGGAAAGGACCTGCTTCTCTGTTTCTATCTGCCATTTGTAAGCAGCTTCTGAGTTGGAGAGAACTACTGGTGGCGACAGCTAATCCCGGCCCCCACAGTTCAGCTACCTTGCCTTCTCAATTTCACCAAAAACTTGTCCTGGCAAAGGAAAAGTGAGAACCAGGAAACTGATTATCTATTTTAACCAAGACCTCTCCCTCAAAGGCCAGTTCAGTCAGAAGCCTCAGTCCATCAAAGTGCTGGAATATCTTCTTGACATATTCGGGGAGTAGAAATCCATGATCTCATCCACAGGGATTGTCTCCTCTCATGGAGGGGATTAGAATCCCTCCATCTCATCTAGCACCGCTCTGCCTCAAGTCCTCCCATGAGTATTCAACTCATCAAAAAGATTTCAAAATGGTGGACGGCCCTGCTTCTGGTTTTCATCCAGGGACAGTCATTGGAACAGCAGGAGTATTTCCCAGTAAAGATGAACAAACGATTATTTGAGTATGAATGGATGGATGAATGGATGGACATGTGGATGGATGATGGCTGGCTGGCTGGCTGGCTGGATGGAGAGATGGGTGAATGGATGAATGGATGGATGGAAGGGTGGATGGATGGATGGATGGATGGATGGATGGGTGGGTGGATGGATGGAAGGATGGATGGATGGATGGATGGATGGATGGATGGATAGATAGAGAAACATGTGGATGGATGGATGGAGGGAAGGATAAATGTGGATATATGGATGAATAATGGAGGAATTTCTTTTATTCTAAAATTGTACCCCTCATTCTCCTGCTTTCTTGCAGTTTTTCTGCCTCTCCTACCACCTCTTCACAGGCTTGTATACCAGGTTTTCATCAAATTCATACCCAGTAAAAATTGGCACCCCCAAGACTCTGCCCTCCTTCCTCTTTTCTGCAAGCTCACTAGATGTTCTCATTCACTCCCAGGGCTTCAGTTATCACCTCTATACAAATGATTCCCAGGTCCAGTCTTAATCTCCAAATGCCCTACAGACATCTCCAACTGTGTGTCCAGTAGACATCTTAAACTCAAGCTGTCTCCAATGGAAGTGCAGATCTTTCCTCCCCACCTCTTCCAAACTTACATTGCCTTTAAGGCCACCAGTGAGCAAGTCAGTGTGTAGACACCACCCTGGATCACTCACTCTCATTCTGAAGCCACCCCAGCCTGACCTTATCCAATGTGCTGACTATTGTCTCTGTCTTTGCCACGCTTGTCTGACGTGTTGCCCCTCCTCTCCTCTGACACAGCCCCCTCCTCATCTCACACCTGCACTCTCTGAGTAGCTGTTGAGGGCGGGTGTCTGCCTCAAGTGTCTCCCCACTCCAGCCCATCCTCCATTCAGCCACGACCAAAGTGATTTGCCTAAAGTGCAGGGGCGACCATGTTACTCTCTACTCAATAACCTTCAGTGGCTCCCTATGGCTCCCAGGATCAAATAGAAACTCCTTGATTTGGCATTCAAAGCCCATCATGACTTGGCCTCCTCCTGCCTTTCCAGTCTTACAGCTTAGCTCCTCCCCAGCTCCCTACATAGTCTGAGACCCAGGGCCCTGCCACTCCTCACTACCAACCCTGTGTGTCTTCTCTGGTCTGGAATGCTCTCCCTCCTTCCTTCATTGTCCCCTGGTTCCCTTTAGAACATCATGTATTCTGCAAGTCTTTCCCATCTAAAAAGAAGCTTAAAAAGTATGTATCATATGTACATGTATAGAACACATACAATGCAGCACACGTTACCATGCATGAACACAGCACGCATGATGTATGATCTTCTAAATGTTACGTGTCTGTGTTTTCTCCCCCATCCCGAAGCACCTGGAGAACAAGGCTTAGCATGCTTTTCTTGCTATTTTGTATCATTTCTGTGTATCTTCTTTGCTTGCTACATTGTTGCTGTTCATCCCTCCTTCTAAAGAGGACCAAAGCCAAACCAGGGTGCCCTGACATTTCCGTGAGGCACGGAGTTGTCAGCCTCGCTCTCTGCTCCGAGTCATCCAAGTCCAGTGGCAGGACAAAAGTCAGGGTGACTAGACGACTTTGGCAGCTATGTCTGCCCAAGCACTAAGTGCTTCCCAGCTCCTGTCTTGGGACGAGGCATGGCCCTTGGGACAAACTGTTCTCATCTACCCCTCCCACCAGGGAAAGTCTTCACGGGTTGGCTCACACACAAGCCTTGATTCACTGGCGGGTTTGGGGCCTGTCAGTCACCCTTGCCTGGCTGAGCCTGGCTGCTGAGGCAGTGCACTGGTGTGTGGCCACTTCCAACACTATCTTGTTTTGGAGCCACAAGGGAGAGTTGGTGCAGGTGGACACCAAAGGTGGCTGAGCAGCCCTCACCCCGCAGGAACTAGGCCTCTCTGAACACCTCCTATACCCCACCTGTTCCACAGTGAGCACTTAATTGGGTGAAATTCTAGTCAGAGGTAGGGAACTGGATCCCCTCAAATTGTAGTGGAGAGAACTGGAGCCAAGAGAAGGGCAGTGATTTGGCCAAGGTCATACAGTTGATCAAAGCAGTGCATGCTGGACGCCCTGGCTTCCCTCCCTTCCACTGGCTAGCTCCTTCGCTCTAGTCAGGAAAGCAAAGATTACTGGCATCAGCATTCAAATGATAAGGCGTGTGGTGGAAGCCTGTACCTGGATCTCCCTACAAAAGGTGAAAGTGTCCAGGGGAATTGGAAGGAGAGCTGGTGACTGGTCAACTGGAGCTCGGACCCTCCTCTGGAGGTCTTCCAATAACCAAGCCTGCTCCCTGAAGGCTGCTTTGTGGAGGGGACCTGCCCATACCATAGGCAGGGAAGGGGCTGGCTTTCACCCCCTCATCCATGGGGCCTTTCAGAAGAACTCCCGGGGCAGGAGGTCTGCATCGGCTCACACCCAGCCATCAGAAGGAGGTCTGTCCTCGGCTCCACAAATGCTCGCCCCTTCCCTCTGAGTCTGCCCCGCCCCCCACCAAGGGCACGGTGTCTCCTCCGTTAGACCATGAGCTTCTGGAAGGCAGGCACCATGTTTTCTTTTCCTTGGGTGCCTAGTGCTTAGGACAGAAACAAATGCTTGCTGATTGACTGACATCAGGCACTTCTGAAGTAGGTGACTATGAGGTAGGTTGAGTCTCGGTCGAGAGAACAGACTCAGGGCCTGCCCCCCACCTCAGTATCAGAGCTGGGATTCAAACTCAGATCTTCAGACTCCAAACCTGGGGCTAGTTCCTGCTCCCTACATCAGGCTTCCCTGCCTTGGTAGTTACAACACCTTTCCCTGTTGGACAACTTGGCTTGAATGGCTCCTGGGTCAGGCTCTGACTGCACCGGGGGGACAGAAGGTCAGGAGCAGCCCAGATCCTTGCATGCTCCCCAAAGCCACACCCTCAGTCCCTCTGCCTCCCCCGCCAGGGAAGCTGTTCAGTGTTCCCCATTAATGCCAACTTTGCCCAGCCAGCGCTATATTTAAACCATGAATAATCTCTTCAAAAGGTTATTTAGGCTTTTTTGTGATTCCAGAGAAACTGAAATGCCAAGGCAATTCAGAGTGTAGGCCCTGGGTGCTGAAAGGGACCCTCCCCCTTGTTCTAGGAGGCCCTGCTGGGAGCCCCCGGCCCTGCTGCCCAGGCTGATGCTGCTCCCAGCTCTGGGGCAGACCCACTTCCCAGGCTGGCTGGGGAAGGCAGGGCTGAAGTCAGGAGAGAATGACTGGCAGCAGCTCCGGGGTTACCCACTAGAAACAATGGCTCCTGCTCCCTCTCAGACTCAGTTTTCCTATCTTTGAAATGGAGGGGTCTGAAATGATGAACCAAGCAATCTGTGAGTGTTTGTTAGGTGCCTGTGGTGTACCAGGGGCTGAGCAGCCAAAGGGGGAAGAACATAACAGGGATGATCAAAGTCTGCAGAACACGCGCCATCAAGAACCCTGGGATTAGGGACAAGCGTGTCTCCCATTTCAGAGTGAGGGAACTGAGGCAGACAAAGAAGTTGAATTTGAACTCAGGTCCTCTTAACTGACTCCAGGTGCATGCTGTCCCCTGCGCCCCCTAGCGGCCTAAATTGAAACAATCCCTAATGGGGAGACAACAGAGATTTCAGCTTCAAGTCAGGGGAAACAGGCTCCAGGGTTCTCAGGCTGCAGGGACAGTGTGAATGCCAATACCCCTTGTCTGGGTCATTTCCATTGAGAAAACAGAATCTGTCTCAGAGACATTTGTCACAGCCAAGCTCTGGACTGTGGAGCCTCCTTTGGGAGGGGGGCTGTCAGGAGCTGGGGCAGCCAAGGAAGTGGGAGGGGCTTTGGGGGCTGCTGAGAAAGAGCCAGTGGGGGTGGGTGGCTTCAGGGTCTTCAGAAACACTTGCTGGGACATGTTTCTGACAGTGCTGCCCCCCATCCCCCGCTGGCTGTGGGCAAAGAGCCAAAACCACCCTGGGGTCTGGGGTACACGGCTTCCTGGGTGGCATGCTGGGTAGTTTCCCAGCTCTGACACCCCCACCCCATGGGCACTGAAGGGTCAATCATTCTACTTGGACTCAGGGTGGGAAAGTGATATAGAGACCGTCTCATGTCCAGCAAGTGGCAGTCACTGCCCAGTCACTGGGCCCATGGACCCAGATTTTAATCCCATACTTTCTGTCCTGCTCCTGGGCCTCCTCAGCAAAGGTCTGATGAAGTGATAACTGAATGAATAGTTGATCTGGGACAGGCAGACTGGGCCATAAATCAAGAACTATATTTGGAGCAGAAAGCCAGGGTTTGGAGGAAACAGGCACAGAGAAATGCACCCCCTGGCACTGGCAGCACAACCTTCAATACTCTCCAAAGGGTGCTGAACCCACAGGAGACACAATGACCAATAAAAGAACGGATGATAACAGCACTCCTCCTTCCTCTCAGTACAAAGGTGGTGGGCCACAGGGGCAGAATGGTGCATATGCTGTCAGTGCCATGCCAAATGGTTTGGCACTAACTCGTTTTCTTTGTGACAAGGGAAGACTGTGGGCTGTAGGGGTGTGTGAAGGGTAAAAACCAACAGACAAACATTGAAAAGACTGGACTTTGGATGCCCTTTGGTGGCATGCCCTACCTCCCTCAGGGATGGGACCCGGGGTAGTCATGCCAATCTACCATAACTGCTCTCCTCACTACTGGGTGGAAGAGTGCAGGACCCCCCATCAGGTGCAGGACCCCCAGAGCTAGGGGACTATTGCCAGCACCCAGGGTCATGGGGGTTTTAGCTGGAGATCCTCCAGCTTTCATTTTACAGATGGATCGAGTGACTTGCCAAGGTCACAGAGGCAGCAGTAAGTGTCAGAGCCAGGATGGGACCGCAGGCCCTCTGCCTCCAGTCCAGGCTCCTTTCTTCCAGGGAAGTTTCCATCTCTTCCAGGACTCAGGATGTAGCTGGGATGATGAGAAGACCAGAGATTCCATGCATCATCAGAATGAGCTCATGCAGCACCCTGGGCTTAGGAATGCCTGGCCAGGTGTCTTAGAATCCATCTGAGCAGAGACCTAGGCATGCCATGAGCTCACCTGCAGCCAATCAGACCTGGGCCTCCCCCTTCCCACCCCCCTCTGGGGCCCCTGGGAACAGGAGTGTGACTGCCCACCCTTCCTGCAGGAAGGATCCCTGTGCTCACAGCCAGTTCTGTGGGGTTCATCAGTGTGTGGGTGGCTCAGCTGGCAGTCTGGAGTCCTGCCAGTCTCAGGCCCCTCCCCTTCTGGTAGATGTTCCCTGAGCTGTTTGAGGGGAGGCGGCATGGAGGGCACCCTCTCCTTTGGGCAGATTTGGGCTGAATGTCAGGAAAACCTTCCTAACATGAAGTATATTCTGTCAGTTGCTGTGGGAGGTGGTAAGCTCCTCATCACTGGAGGGCATGGAACAGAGAGGCTGGCCAAGGCCTCTGCTCAGGGATGTTTAGTAGGAATCTTGTTCCCATGTGGTCTAGCTGGGTGTTCTGCCTCACAATGTTGGGAGAAAATGCTTCGAGGGCCTCCTCCTACCCAAGCATGAAGTCATAGAGAGTTTTCTGGAGTGTTGGGGTTAGGTGACTTGCCCAGGGTCACACAGTCCCGATGTGCCAGAGGTGAGACTCAAACTCAGGTGTTAATGACTTTATGTTCAGTTCTCTAGCTAATACACCACCCAGCCACTTACATAGTAGGTGAAAACCAGAGTGTGTCGGCACATAGTAGGGGCTTAGCAAATGTTTGTTGGGTCGAACTGAGTTGAATTGGCATGCGCCCAGCCCCAACCCCTTGAGTCACTGGAGGAGAGAACTTCACCCCCACACTAAGGACTGCTGTTCCTTTCTTGACTTCAGTTAACACTGGGGAAGGGACAGAAGGCACCCAACAGTCCCCACCCTCAGGGAGCTGATGTGGGAGAGTACTGAGTCCTGGGGGGTGGGCAGCCCTGTTATCGAAGGGAGAGAAGGCTTCCCCCAAGTCGGGCATTGCCCCCGTAGCCAGAGCTGGGCTCAGGATTTAGAGGAGGGAAGCACTGGCGTTCCGGCCACACTGTGGGAGTTAATGATCTCTCGGTCACTGGGCTCTTTGGATGGGCTGTATGGTGCCCCCTCCTAGCTTCTGTAAGGAGGAGCCCTGCTTGGGGGGGGGCTGCCCTCTCTACCCAGCCATTCTTCCTCCCACATCCTCAGAGTCCCAGAGTTTCCGTTTAGGGGCCGCTGAGGCCCCCTTGCTCCTGACCGGCACTCTCCTGACAAGAGGGCATCCAGTTTCTAGTGCAGAAAGCCTCCCTGATTCCCTCTTCATGCTAGGCTGTTGACTGCTGGCTTTACACTCAGGTGGCCCACAGCAGGCTCTAATACAGCAGCCCTCCTGTTTCTCTCCACTCCCTTTGCCCCAGCCCCATCATCTGCCTGTCCAGGAACCTCCCAGAGTGGGTAGGGATCCTGGGAGGCTCCTGCAGCCCTTTCCACCAAGGGAAGAGACAGTTACATGGAAATAATGTAGCCTTTAGAAGGCCCCAACCAGCCTAAGACAATCTATCAGCTCTGTTCAGGTGTGGGGCTGTGCTGGGACAGGATGGACCCCCTTCCCTTGGGCTGGGGAGGGGAAGGCTGAGGAGTCTGGACTCTGTGCCCTGAGCATGCCAGCCTGTAGCAGGGCAGAGAGTGACTGGCAACATGGCCCTTGTCCTCTCTCAGGGAGGGGATCCCCTGTCAGGGCTGGATGCTGGAGATATGGCCCCAGAGGACTAACATTTCTGTGGCTTTGGCAGATGACCCTGGGAGGTGGGGAGAGTAAGGATCATTAACCCCTTTCATGGAGGAAGAGACTGAGGTGCCAAGGGGGGGTTCCCCAGGAACTGGCTTGCAGACTCCGTCCTTTTGCCTGCCTCCTTCTGAGGAGGGGGTGGGGTGGGGGAAAGGGAAGCACTGCTTCTCAGACATCAGAAACCAGGAATGCTTCCTACACTGACTGATGAGTACTCTACCTCCCCATAGGGAGTCTCAGCTCCTTCCTCAGCTCTCTGCCAAGATTAATTCTATGCAACCTATGCAGTGATCACCTGGGTCCCCCTGCATGGGAACTGCTAGAGGACAGGATAGAGGGGAGGGGGGAGGGGAGAAGGAAGGGGAGGACAGAAGGGGTGGAGGGGAGGACAGAGGGGAGGAGGGAGGGGAGGACTTATGGGATGGGGAGCTGCAGATTTTGAGCCCTGCTTCCCACTCTGCTCCTCTCATCAAGGACTTCGAGAAAAGCTGTGGGGAAGGGATTGCAGACAGTGGAGACCCAAGAAAATGACCATGCCCAGAGGGAGCCCTCCAGGCCTGGGCCATGACTGGCATCGATAGGAGGCAAAGGTAAATAAAAAGTCCTCTCTGGAGTTGGTGAAAGGTGCCTCGCTCCCTTCCTTGGAGAGGTGGGGGCCTGTGGGTATGGAGTATTGCATAGACTGTCCACTGTGCTTAATCATCTTCATTGTTCCAGAAGGCTCAGTGGTTAGGGAGGGAGTGGGGACATCCCAAATGACTATCAGAGATCAATCTTCTCCAAAGCTGTTTGAGTCCTCATGGACCCCCAGATCTAATGGGGTGAGGGCATGTGCACAGGTCCTGGGGCCTCATGGCTGCCCTCAGGAAGGGTTGGGGGTGTTGGGGAAGCATTCCACTGGGGCCTGGGAGGCATTAGGGAAGGCTTCATGGAAGAGGTGCCAGGCAGAATTACTGAAGGACTCTGATGGAGGTGGCTGAAGGGACAGGCCGTTCCAGGTGGAGGAGGAGTCAGCAAAAGCCCAGAGTCAGGAAATCACGGCTCTGCTCACCCAGTGTGGGAGAGAGATTGGAGTGAATGGTGTGCATGGGAGGAGTTATCCCTGTGGGCAATCCCTGTGGACTGCCTAGAGATCTCTGTGAGGCTACATCTCCCTCCCCCTGCCCCCCAGAGTCTCTGGCAGCAGCCATGTCTCTCCCTGACCACTGGGCTCAGGGCAGGCTTCATGGTCCGTTAAGGGGGAGCCCAAATCTTCCTGCCTGAGGTGACCCCACCCCATTTGGCAGCTTCCTTCCTCTGTCCCCAATTTCATGGACCCTCCTCTAGTGCTGGCCTCAGCTGCCTAGTGACCTGCCAAGAGACACAAGTCAGTCCTGGGAGTGAAAGCTGTATGGGAGGCCTGGGCCCTGCCTGGCCTGGAGGAGGGACCTGAGGAGGACAGAATGTGTGGCCCCTAGTGCAGGGGGAACAACGAGGGGAGGTTAGGAGATGTGGGGTCTAGCCTCTTCTGCCGCCATCCACCCCCTTCTCTGGAAATGAGTTCTTGGTGCTGAGTTCTGGGCTTTCTCTGCTACTTTATCAGAGGGCCTCTGAAATCCCTGCCCTGGTACAGAACTCTGTCGCTCCACCCCAGTTACAGCTAGGCTTTCTGCCACAGGAATGCCCTCTAGGACAGGTGCCTGTGCCTGGGGGAGGGGGCCAATTGAGCCCAGAACCAATAACCCCCACTCTGCTCTCTCCCTTCTCTGGTAAACACTCCATGGCTACTGAAACAATCTTCCTGAGGTACGAGGGACACTTGTCACTTCTTTGCCCAGCAACTTTTGGAGGTTTCCTGTGCTTTCTGAAAAATGCCCAAACTCCTCATCTTGGTATTCAAGGTCCTCTCCAGGAGGAATTAAGTACGGCCACAGGACCACCTCACTGCCTGCTTGGGCATCAGACCCTTGTCTCCTTTCTTGAGCCCAGCGCAGGGGCAGTTGGCTCAGTGCCAGGCTCCCAGCTCCTAGAGGAAAGCCGCTCAGACCCTTGCGCATCGGCCATTGCAGAGGACGCAGCCGGGGGCACTGAGGGCAGGCTGGGGGGCCCCTCCTGTCCAACAGGGAAGTTCCAGCTTGATGCTCATCTCCACTGGCTCTGAATGGAACGTTTCCGAAGCCCACGTTCATTAGGCTGGATCAGATATTCAGAGAAACTTCCAAGCCGAAAAAACCCCACAGAGGGTTTCTTGGAACAGAACCCACCACTTCGTTAACATCCTGCTGGTTCATTTATTAATTGTTCGTTGTCAAAGGAGCAGAAGAACCCTCCCTGGGAAGCTTTCTCCTTTTAGCTCTGTGGCCACTAAGTGCTTAAATATGAAAGTGCAAATTTGTCTCCCAGAGGAGAGAGGCGGCCGTGCCTGCTGGGAAGATCACCGGACTGCAGGTCATGGGGCCTGGGTTCAAATGCTGCTCTTTCCCTTCCTCTGTCTGGGATCTCAGGCAAGTCCCTTCAGGCCTCAGTTCCCTCACCTGTAAAATGGGGGTGTCCAAACTTCCTTCTGATCATATCTGAATTACAAAGGGCGATGTGTGCTGTCTGGGCTTGGAAGGTGATTGGGGTGTCATTGCTGTCCATGGGCGGATTAATGGGGATTCATTCCTTCTTCGAGAAGTATGTAATGTGCCTCCTATCTCTTAATGTGGAGCCAAACCCTGGGGCCCAGGGCCAGTGGGGAGGGCAGATGCCCGAGGGAGGGTTTGCCTGGAGTCCGTACTGCGGAGCACTTGGTAAAGTCTCCTGCTAAGCCTGGGGACGGTGGTGGCATGGTGGATAGAGCACAGGCCTGAAGTCAGAGAGACAAAGATCTGGATTCAAATTCAACCTCAGACAATTACTAACTGTGTGACCCTGGGCAGGTCACTTAACTCCTCTGCCTCAGTTTCTTCACCTGTAAAACAAGCTATAGAAGGAAATTTGCCAAGAAAAGCCAAATGAGGTCATAACTGAGTTGGACATAACTGAACCACTGAACAAGATGCTCAAGGACAAGATGGAGAAGGGTCCCTCTCCCCCATAAAATGTGGGTGGTGGGCTCACAGGCCTCTGAGACCCTTCCTGGCCCTCATTCTTTTACCACATGGTCCTCTGTGGGCTGGAGCACGGTCTGACCAGACAGGATCAGAACTGGCCCCCAAATCGTCATCTGTGTTTCCACGTCACCCAGGAGGGAAGCCTCTAGTGGAGGGCCCCAGGGATCTATGCTTGTAGAATGGTGGGCTGGAGAAAGGAATCAGTGTCCCCAATTTCTAGCTCGTGCTAAGTTAGAGGGGCCGGTTAATGGCTGCTGGAGTCAGGATCCACCTGGAGAGCCTTGGGCTGAACAGGGATGGTGGGGAGATGAAATTTGCTAGGGAACAACTCTTCCTCTTGGGCTCCATCAACCTCCTTCACAAGTGCAGGATGGGGGAGGGGAGCTAAAGAAGAGTTCTTCTGAAAAAGATCTAGGGGTCTGAATGAACTACAAGCTTCCCATGAATCAACAGTATGACATGGGAGCCTAGAAAGTGAATGTGATCTTGGGTTGCACTGAGAGCCCAAGCTTGCAGTACAGAAGTTAGTAAGAACCCTTTGTGAAAGACCTACTGTGTGCCTGGCACGTAGCAAGCCTTTATTCCAGGAAGGAGGAGGTCAAAGGGCTGCTGTCTCCTGTAAGCTCAGACCCCATCACAGGGCCTTACTTTCTGGGCTGGACTGTCTCTTTCAGGAAGGACTCAGGCCAGGGAGAAGCCCAATGAAGGCAGCCTGGGCAAGAAGGATGGACCCTGCATTTTTGCCATTTGAGAATCAGCTGAAGGATCTGGGGACGCTGAAGATGGGGGAGAGGACTGATGGCAGCTTTTGGCATGGGACAGGTTATCATATGGAAGAGGGGTCCACCTTGGTCTGCTGGCCCCAGAGGGCAGGCTGGGAGCCACAGGGGAGGAAGATGATGAGAACAATTTAGACCCAATGTTGGGTGACACTTCCCCCCAGGAGCTGCCCCTGAGAGGAATAGGGTGCGTAGGGAAGGAGTAGAAGCCCCCCAGGGTCCTCCAGCAGAGGTAGGAGGGCCAGTTGTCAGTCACATGGCCACTCAATTAGCATTGATAAATACCTACTGTGTGCCAGGCTCAGGATTCAAAGGAAGGCAAAAGACAGTCCTGGCCTCAGGGAGCTTACAGTCTAATAGGAGAGACAACATGTAGACATTCAGGTACAAGCAAGACATAGATGGAGACACTGGGCGTGACCTCAGAGGGAAGATACTAGGCTTCCTGCAGCAGGTAAGATCTTAGCTGGTACTTGAAAGAAGCAAAGATGGGGAGGAAGCTTCATCTCTGTGAATTCTAGGCATGAGGCACAGCCAGGGCAGATGCCAGAGGTGGGAGATGAGGGTCTTGTTCAAGGAACAACTAGGAGGCTCATGTCACTGGATGGCACAGTGTTTGTGTGTGTGTGTGTGTGTACTATAAGGTATAAGAAGCCTGGAAAGTAGGAGGGAGGAGGTTAGGAAGGGCTTTGAAAGCCAGACACAGGATACACCAGAGTTCATTGAGTGTGTGTATTGGGGTGGGGTGGGGAGGGGAGTGGGGTGACATGGTCAGACTGGTGCTTTAGGAAAATCCCTTTGGTGGTGGTTAAATGGAGCGGGGACAGGAGTGGGGAGAGCCTTGGGGAAGGCAGAACCCCTCCTCCCCAGCCATAGTCCAGGCCTGAGGTGATAAGGATCTGCACCAGGGGGTGGCCATGTTGGGGAAGGGAAAGGGCATATTGGAGAGATGTCGGGGAGGTAGAGTGACAGGACTTGACAAGAGACTGGGGATTAGCAGGGGGCAGGGAGTAAAAAAGACAGCACCCAGGTTGGGAGCCTTGGGCACTGGGAGGAAGGTGGGATCCTGAACAGTCACAGGAAGTTTGGAAGAAAGTGGGGCTTGGTAGGGTGGTGGATCATGAGGTTGCTTTTGGACATGTTGAGTTTAAGAAGTGACCAGTGGGTAGCTGGGATGCTAGAGGTCAGGAGAGTGGTTAGGGGTAAGTCCAAGAGTCATCTACAGGGAGAATAACTGAAACACTGGGAGTTGATGAGATCACCAAGTGAAGTAGTGCCAAGGGAGTAGAGGGCCCAGGACAGAACCCTGAGGGACCCCTGTAATTAGTGTGGGCATGGTGTGGATAAAAACCTAGCAAGGGAGAGTGAGGAGAACCAAGAGAGAGAGGGGGGTGTCACTGAAACCCAGAGAGAAGAGAAGATGCAGGAGGAGACTCCAGCAGGGTCCGAGACAGCAGAGAGGCCAGGGAGTGTGAGGCCTGAGAAAAGGCCATTGGATCTGGCCACTAGGAGATAGCGGTCACTCTGGAGTGACAGTGTTGGGAGAGCACTGAGACTGGAAGCTGGATTGCAAGGGCATAAGAACAAAGTGAGAGCAAAGTGGAGACACCTGTGTAGACTTGGCCTTCTCAAGGTTAGTCAAAAAAGGGATCAGAGAGAGAGAGTTAGCAGGGATAGAAGGATCAGGGGAGGGCATTTTTCAGGATGGGGGAGACATATTTATAGGCAGGAGGGAAGGAGCCAGTAGAGGGAGAGATTGAAGACAAATGAAATGGGGATGACAGAGGGGCAGTCTGCTGGAGGAGATGGGATGGAAGGGCATCTCTAAGCAGGTAGAAGGGTCAGCCTTAGTCAGGAGTGAGACCCCTTGGCCGTGGGAGGCAGGGGTGAAGGAGGAGAGAGGGGTGGAAGGTCCTTTGGGAGCCCATCTCCTCCCACCCCCCCACCTTTGTGGCACTGGAAATGGGATGAACGTTTTCCTGTCTAGGCCTTTAACCAAATGATGGATAGTGACACTGAAGAGCACAGATCCCTGAGGCACACCACTGGAGACAATGGGCGTCGCCACATTGCCAATGAACACTGAATGACTCCTCTTTGGGTCCAGCCATCCACCAGTTCTGAACCCACCCAGATGTTTCCACCTTCTCCACAAGAAGAGGACAAGACACTTGAGTAAAAGCTTGGCCAAAATCAGCCCGGCTTTCCCGTGGCCTTCCTTTTGTCCTACCAATCCTGTCCACAAAGAAAGGAAGGTTAGCGAGGCATGGCTGGCGTTGCTCTCCGCCGGGGCTGCTGCTTTTTCTAGAGGTTCACCAACCATCTCTTTACTATGACTGAGTCTAGAATTGTCCCAAGAATCAAAGCCAAGCTCCCTGGCCTCAAGTCCCTGGATTCTGTTCTCTTCCCTTTTTGGAAACCCGAGAAAATGTTTGCTCTTTTCCAGTCGTTTGCTGCAGTCTTTATATATTACTGACGTAATCATCACTGATGGGAGGGGAAGAATGTTCTTGGTGGAGGGAATCATGTGAACCCATAGTGGGAAGAGCACTCAGTGGGTTCAAGGAATAGAAGTATCTCAGCTTGATTGGAACATAGAAGAGCTGAAGGTAATCAAATTGAGAAAAGAGATGGGGTTGAGGTGGTAGAGGGCCCTGAATGCCAGGCTAAGCACCGTGGCTTTGTTCAGTGGCATCAGCCCTGAATGCCAGGCTAAGGATTATGGCTTTGTTTGCCCGCACCCCTCTAGCCTGAGAGAGCCACCAGATCCCAGGTCCAGAACTGGAAGGGGCCTCAGGTGACATCAAATTCAGTGCCCCCATTTTACAGAGAAGGCCACCGAGTTCTAGAGAAGAGAACATAGCAGCCACAGGCTCTGAAGACAGGCCCTTGGACTCTAAGTGCAGAGCTCCATCTTCCACAGGCACCCCTTCACCACACTCTGCTTCACCCCAGTGCCTCTCCAGGGCCCAGGAAGGGCTCTCAGGATCCATGTCCGGGGGCCCTGAAGCAGCCCAGACCCACCAGCGCAGCTAGTCATGCTCCTGGGAGCAGGACAGGAAAGTTCCCCCCACCACCTCCCCTCGCCCTGGCTTCTGTCCCAGTGATAACTGGGCTGAAGAATGCAGGGGGCTCTCAGTGACCTCTAGGTCAGCCAGGCTGGGGGAATGGAGGGTCTATTTTAGGAAAGACTTTGTCGTCTGATGCAGACAGAAACCAGGGGTCAGGAGAGTGAAAGCCCTCAATACAAGGGTCCTTGGAGGTCCTAGAGCAGCTGACTGCACGGATTTGTCCTATAGAATGGTGGTTAGTTTAGGGCAGAACCATCTTGCTGTAGCTATGAGGAAAACCTCACAACTACCAGAACTTTCCAGCAGTGAAACAGCTAGCTCGTAGGTAGTGAGCTCCCTGTCCATTGAAGCATTCAGGCTGAGGCTGGAGGATCTTCTTTTTCAGGGAGGCTACAGAGGGACATTAGACTGGGCTCTTGCTGAGGTTGTACCCTGCTCAGTGATTTCCAGATTTCAAGCCTGTCCCTGAAGGACTCAGTTGTAGCCTGGGGTATGTCCGAGGCTCCCTGTCTCTGGGACCGCAGGAAGGCCCAGTTGGCCAGGCCTGGTCCCCAAGACTGTTCTGGGGGAAGACAAAGGTAGGGAGTGGCTGGGAGGTGGAGGCCCCTTGGCCTCTTCCAGGCCATGTGGGGTTCTGGGAGTCCAAACATTCCACAGAGGCAGCCTCTGTTCTCCGGCCTGGCCTGGACAGTGGGAGAAGACAGTCCTCCTGGGCCTCCTCATCCCTCCCTGGCTTATTTTTAGCTCTTCCATCTTCTAGAGACCGTCACTCTGTCTGGGGCTGGATGACACTCTCTATCCAGGCATTTCCTCCCTGCTCTGTGGGACCCTAGAAAGGCCCCCTTTGTCCCTCAGCCCTGCCCCTGCCCACTGGGCTGCTTGGTCCACAGGGTCGTCCATCCTTCACTCCCAGACCAAGCTCCCAGCCAGGCATTCAAGTCCAACTTGGCCCACCCACCCCCCTCCGCCTCGTCCTACTTCCTGGAACTGACTTAGCAATGTCAGCCAAACCAGCTTCTGGGGAAACCAGGAAGTCAGTCCTCCCCTGGGCTGCCCTGTCCCCCCTCCCCTTCCCTCATGGTATGGAGGCATGGGGTCCTGGCCCTAGCACTTAGCACCAAAGGGACCTCCACCATGACCCTTGCCCCCTCAGGGTCTCCCTTTTCCGGATAATGAGGGTTCTCTTGACCTAAGAGCAGTGGGCAGAGGGGCTGAAGACACACTCTGCTCCACTCAGGTCCAGCTTCCTACCACTGAGAGCTGGCTGACTCAGGGCATAGACTCCCTCCCCCCCAGGCTGGAGGATGCTGGGGGAGGAGGTGCTGTGGGAGCACTCTGGTTCAGGAGGGCATGGAGAGCCTAGGGCTGGGGGCCCTGCCAGCCCCACCATTGTGAGAGTGACCAAATGTGGAGGATGTGGAGGTCTGGGTGACGCACAGTAGTCCCTAACCTCAGTCCCATTGCTGAGAAGATTCCCTCCACCCTGTACCAGACAATGGGCCTGGGTCTGCCCTGGGCAGCCAAGCTTACCATGGTCAGTAATCAGTCAATGGAAAAAGTTCATTAAGCCCCTACACTCACCAGGTCATGTGCCAAGCATTGGGGATAGAAAAAGTAGTCAAAGACAGGCCTGCCCTCAAGGAGCTTAGAGTCTAAAACTGAAAGTGAATCTAACTAGCCTGTCTCCTGGGCCTTGCAGACCCCCAAGCCCATCAATCAGGCAGTATTTTACTTCCCCAGGCACTGGCAGAATACAAAGAAAAGCCCAAGGCAGGCCCTGTCCTCAAGGGACTTAGGTTCTAAGGAGAGATGCTCTCGGGGCACCGACTCCAGGACCTTCCCAGTCCTGGCTGCCCTGCTCCCACCTCCTTCAGAGCGGGGCTGCCTGGAACAGCTTGCCCTCCTCTTGGGCTCGGGCCTGAGCGGGTTCCGAGAGGCCATGGCCTCCCTGGTCCTGGACACCAGGACTTCCTGCCATTTGCCTTCTTTGTCCAGGCTCACATTAGAACATCTGGCTTGGCAGGGGCTGGGCAGGCCTGGGCACATCTAGCCAAGGAAGGACGAATGGCCACCTCTTGCAGACTGGGGGTGAAAGAAGGCCCTTCCAGGGCCCTCAGCTCCTCAAAGCACCAGGGAAAGGTTTGGCCTTAGGGTTTGGTCTGGGTCCTGACTGTATCAGGGTGGGGGGGTGATCCTTGTATTGTGGAAATTCCCTGATGGGGAGTCTCCCAACTGCCCTGGGACCCACAGCCTTAGAGGGTGGCCTGGGGCCCCTCAGGGACCTGACCTATTGCACAATGTGTCACAGGTGGGTCTTGAATCCAGGCTCTCTCCTTCTTCCCCCTTCATATCCCAGGCCAGAGGCCTCCAGATGCGCCCATGGTGACAGGGCCAGGATTCAAACCCAGGACCCTCCTGAACCCCTTCCCAGCACTTTCCCACCTTTTGGATGTCCCACTTTTCTGCCCCATTGGGAGGCCTTGGTTGTCAACAGGGATTCAGTGAATTTGGTCAGATCCCACAGGCCTGTGGCTTCTTCTGGGCCAGCTGGAGACAGGGAGTGTGGGCTGCCCTTGGTGGAGGCAGAGGTTCAGCAGCAGTCAGAGCCCCCCTTCTCAGCCTCCCTTCTCAGAGTCATCTCAGACTCTCCCACCCATCCACATGTCCCCGGAGATGCTGGGCAGTGCCTAGCACCCAGTAGGTGCTTCATTAAGGTGTTTGATTGAATGCCAGCAGCTTCTCTCAGTGCCCCCCTCTCCCCCCACCCCTGCCCATCTCATGACTCTCCCAGCTCCCTGGTGTTTCTTCCTGGCCAGCCATAGAAACATGGGCTCCAAATCCCACTAGGGTGCTGCCCATCTGTGTGACCCTGGGCCAGTCATAGCCTCTCTGGGGCTCTGTCCTCTCCCTCTCCCCTCCCCCAGCTCCCAAGGAAGGAGTCCAGCTCCCAGAATTTGGGGCCCTGGCAGGGAACAGGCTCAGTCATGAAGGGATGGGCAGGCCTGTCTGGCCTCCTCCTCTCCCTGCCTCAGCTGGTTCTTCCTCTGCCAGAAGAGCTTGCACACCTGGGGAAGGGGGAGGGGGAGGAGGAGAAGGAGGAGGGGCCCCAGCCTCAGAGTGGGAAGGCCTTGAGGAACCACTGAAGAATGGCTCTAGTGCCTTGGGGGCAGCAGGTTCAGCCTCTGGGCCATCCTGGCCCCTCAGGCTTCCCAGGCCACAGGCCTGGCACAAGTGTTCCCTGCCCGCCTCCTACTTTAGGGGCCCAGAGCAAGAGGCTTTGGAAAATGTGGCCTCTAAACCATTGATAAAAGAGAAACATGGGAGGGAGGGAGAAGGGAAGGGAGGAAACTTCACATCCTGAGAACAGAATGTTTCTAAAAGGTGGAAGTGGATGCCAGGGAGGAAAAAACAGCCTTCTTTCTGACTCGAGGGAAGAGTGAGCCAGACATGAGCAATCCAGGAACTGTGTGGTGGCCTTTCCCAGCCATTGTCTGGGGTCCCAAGGCCAAGGCTGGGAGGCTGAGGGCTTCCCCAGGCCCTGCTCCAGCTGGGGAACAGCCATCCCAAGTGAGGGCCCACCATAGGGCTGCTCTCTGTTACTGAAGGGGCAGCTGCCGAGACCATGGGTACATAGTCAGCGTGGAGGGAGAACTGTGCTCCAGCAGTGGACTCTGGGAGGCAGTGCCTATCCTGAGCTCTGACGAGCCACAGGCTCTTGTGGGAAGGGAGGGAAGGAAGAAGGGGGGGAGGGAGGGAAGGAGAGAGAGAGAGAGAGAGAGAGAGAGAGAGAGAGAGAGAGAGAGAAGGAGGGAGGCAGAGAAGAGAGAGAATGAGAGAGACACAGAGACAGAGACAGAGAATGAGAGAGACAGAGAGACAGACAGAAAGAGAGAGAGAGAGAAAGAGAGAGAGAAACAGAGACACACAGAGACACATAGAGAGAGAGAATGAGAGTGAGAGAGAGGAAGGGAGGCAGAGAAGAGAGAGACAGAGAGAGAATGAGAGAGACAGAGAGAGAATGAGAGAGACAGAGAGACAGAGGGGGGAGAGAGAAGGAAAGAAGGGGTAGTGAGAGAGAAAAGGAAAGATGAAAGGAGGGAGAGAGGGAGGAAGAAGGAAAGTGAAACATTCCTTAGGCCCTTACCCTGAACCATGGGCCATGCTCCGTGTCTGGGGCATTCTCATATCAAAGCAGGGCCAGTTCCTGTCCTCCATTCTAATGGGTCAGATGCCACACAGAGAGAAGAGGGGACCTTGGTGGCTTGTTTTGGTCTCCTGGGGGGATGGGTGTGATGTCTGTGCCCAGAGGAGGCCCCTGGAGGCCTGAGGAGGAGCAGCCTGAACCCTGTTGGCTCCCGGGACACTTGGTGGCAGCTGGGGGTGTGGCCTAGTGGGATGTCACCTACCGGTGTCCCAGGGTCCTGCATCCCTGCTCTGCAGGACTGTCTGCGAAAGTGCATTCCCCAGGGTCCCCAGCACAGGCAAACTCAACCTGGCCTGAGTGATCTGGGGCAGGTGAAGGGACTGTCTCAGGTGGGCAGCTGCCACTGGGTGAGGAGCTGCCATGAGCCCCCTGAGGAGCTGGTGTTCATTTTTAAATCTGTTTTTACCAAAGGGCTGAGTAACCCACATGTTCTCACAGAGAACGGCAGCTGTGGACTTCTTTTTGTAGGTTTTGAACAAGGGCTGCCGTGACTGCCCATGGAAACAGAAAACACGAGGTACAGGGAATGTTGATACCTGAGCAGGGACCGCTGCTGTCTCTGAATCCCCAGGACCTGCCAGCATCCACACCCAGCTGTCTGAGCTGCCTTCTGAAGACTTCCCAAGCTCCTGGCCAGGCTAAGATCCAAGACCAAGGGCAGCCCCTCAGCCTCTGCCCCCTACCAGGCCCCCCTCTCCCCTCCCCATCCCCTTGGGCCACCTGGAGGTCCAGGCAGGCTGGGCCCCTTCCTAGCTGGGTGAGCAAGGGCAGGGCACCTCCCCTGGGAAGAATGGAGGGGGAGGGCCTCCCCCGTCCCCAACCTTGCCTGCTCCCTCCTAGCTCTCTCTTCCAGCTTGGACATTCTTCTCTTTGGTCTAGTGACTGCAGACTCTAGTCCCCTCTGTTCTAAAGGCTTTCCCACTGCGGACTTGTTCTGTTCTTGGTAGGAAGTTTTCATGTTCCAGGACACTCTCATGCTTCCAAGCCCTGCAGACCCCTGGGATCTCTGCTCTGCTAGTCCCTCCGACTCTGGCTGGGAACCAGGAGCTCCATTAGCTCTATTCCAGGCTGTTTTTCTTGACCCAGATGTGTGGAAGGCGGAGCCTCTGCCTTCTCCCCTGTCTCCCAGTGACTACTGGACAGGGAGCAGGAGGAAGCAGCCAGGTTGGGGCAGGTGTGGCCCAGAGGGAGGGGACAAGGGCCAATCTACCAGGGTGACACCATGAAAACCGCCGCATAGAAAGAGTTGTAGATAGGGTACAGGGGAGAGAATCAACGTGGGGAGGGGGACAGAGAAAGGTTTCTGCAGAAGGCAGGATTTTAGCTGAGATGTGAGGGAAACCAGGGGAGGCTGGAGTGGAGAGGAGAAAAGAGAAAGCTCCAGGCTTGGGGGGCTAGCCCAGGACAGGAATGTCAAAGAGAGCAGTGGCTCCGCAGGCAGAGCAACCCCCCCCCCCCAGCACCAGGAGTGAAGGGATGGGCTCAAAGTCAGCAGACAAGTGGCTGCATTTGAGAGAGGAAGGTGAATCTGGCAGGCCTTGGCACCGGCTTGGATCTGGGGGAGGAGAGACAGGGGGGAGGCCAGGATGATTCCTGAGCTGAGAGCAGGGGGAGGGAGAGGGGGAAGGGGGTCCAGGGGAAAGAGGAAGAGTTCAGTTTGGGACATGGTGAGCTGAAGATATCTCCGGGACTGGTTCTCATACAGTCCAAGATGTCTCATAGTCAGAGATATGGGGCTGAAGGCCAGAAGATGGGTTAAGGCTAGATCAATAAGCCTTAACCAATAAACCAATAAGCAGATGACATTTATATATGGAGACCTGAATCCATGGGAGCTGATGAGGTGGCCAAGAGAGGTAGGATGGAGAGAGGAGAGCAGCAGGGGAAGAACGGGCCGCTGCAGGGCCTGGCATAATCTGGAGGAGAACCCAGCCAAGGAGACAGAGGAGTGGTCAGAGAGGGAGGAGGAGAGCCAGGAGAGAAGGTCCTGAACACCTAGAAGGAAGAGTGTTAGGAGGGAGAGCTCTACACCCCCCTCCACTGCTTCTGCTTTCCCTGTCAAGCTACCTGGTCTTTAACTAGCTTGCAATTATTTGTATATCCTGGATAGCCAGGTAGCCCCATGGATAGAGCACTGGGTGGGGAGTTAGAAGGACTCCTCTTCCTGGGTTCAGATCTGGCTTTGGATACTTATTAGCTGTATGACCCTGGGCAAGTCACTTAACCCTGTTTGACTCTCTTTCCTCATCTGTAAAATGATCTGGAGAAGGAAATAGCAAGTCACTCCAGTATCTCTGCCAAGAAAACCCCCAAAGGGGTCACAAAGAGTCAGCTGCAACCAAACGGGCCTAGGATATGGTAATATGTGGAAACATGGCCTCTCCCAGTAGAATGGAAGACCCCTGAGGGCCGGGACACTTCATTTTAGCCTTGGCATGCCAGGGCTTCATAGGAGGAGCAAGGACAGAAAACGGCAGTTTAATTGACGCTCATAATTAAGGCTCCAAGAGGCTCCCCATTTCCTGCGGCTGCAGCCCAGATCATAAGCTCTTTGACTCTGAGACTGGAGGCAGGAGGGGATCACAGAAGCTCTTGAGGCCAGTCCCAGTTCTATCGGAGAAGAAACTCAAGAGATTAAAGAGGACTGTCCTCTGTCAGAGAGAGGGACCTCCGCTCCAGCCCCGCCCCTAGCCATCTCACTATGGGGGAGACAATCCCCCAAACATCCCAGCACCCCCCACTGGCCCCTTCCATTGTCATGGACATGGCTACCTCTGGACCCCTCCCCTTGTCATATGGGAGAAACTGAGGCAGCTCAGAGGGGGAGGGACTCAAGGTGAGCAAGGAGCTAAAGCAGGATTTGAACCCAGCTCCCCTGCCTCTGAAGCCAGTCTCCTTGCACCAACAGAGGGGTGTCACCCCAGGTGCTGGAACCTTGTCCAGAATCAGTGAAGCTTAGGCCTCGAAGGGGAGGGATGATGGGAGCCCAGACACAGAATTGGAAAAGACCTGGGGGCCATATGGCTCAACCCCTTCATATTACAGAAAAGGAAATTGAGGCATGGGGCCCAAGGGCCCAAAGAGCATCAGAAGCAAGATTTGAACCCCGCTCTTTGCCTCCCAAACTGGGCGGTGGGCTTCATCTGGAAGCCACTTTTTCCCGTAGTCACCTGGGGGGCAGGACGTAAAGAGATGGCCCCCAGTATTGCCTTCACTGCTGCCCTTGGAAATTCTGCCCCATGGCATCCTAAAGTCAGATTTTCTGATCTGTAATGACTGGAAGGTGGCTTCGTGGGGCATTCCTAGGGCACTGGCAGCAGGGGGCCTCTTCCTGGGACCCTTCCCCGACTAACTCTGAGGAATGATTTCGAAGAGTGGGAGGAGTTGGGGCCAGCCCCCAGCTGGGACCCTTGTTACCTCAGGTGACCCGAGGAGAGCTTGTCCCCACCTGTGACTCAGAACCCTCATCTGTAAAACGAGACCAACCATATTTACATCATTTCCTACCTTGTGGGGAACGTGGCCCCCCGGGAAAGAGCTTTTCAGGTCTGGAAACATTTACAAATGTGCTGGAAATGGAAAGAGTCGCTACACTCTTTTTAAAATTAAAGAAAAAATTGGCTTTCATTTAAAAAATTTTGAGTTCTAAATTCAGCCTCTCCCCCCCTTAACCCCCTCCCCCCCCAGCAGACGAGCCTCAAAGTCTCTGTTCTGCAGGTGAAGGTGTGTTGCGGGGAAGGGAGATAAAACCCTTGGACAGGTCCACCTGCCCCCAGAGGCCATCAGGGCTGCGCTGGCCCTCGTGGGTCTTTGGAATGGCCTCCGACCATCGGCTTGCCAGAGCACCACTAAACTCTTATTAAAAAGGGAACTTTGGGAGGCAAGGAAGACCACCACTCACTGGCTTCGTGGTCTAACTCATCGGCTCCCACGGCTTGGGTAGGGAGTCAGGAGGACCCAAGTTCAAGTTTGACCTCAGACATTTACTAGATACGTGATCCCAGGAAGTCACTTGACCTCTGCCTGCCCTCAGTTTCCTCAACTGTAAGCTGAGAATGCCAGCACTCCCTCCCAGGGCTGATAACATTTGTAAAGTGCTTAGCAAGGTGCCTGGTCTTCTCAGAAGGGGCTCCTTCATTAGCTCTAAGTAGAGGGAACAAAGGACTTGCCCAAAGCCACGAAGCTTGTAAATGAGAGGTCCTGGAGGCTAGAGCCCTGACCCCCTGAATCCACGGAGCAGAGACTCCCAGACTTGGCCCTTCCCCAAGTACTAGGGAGTCATCCTGGTGTTAGGGGGAGGGTCAGAGGAAGAGAGGCAGGACATATTCTGGTCCTCGGCAGCTTATCTGATTTCTTAAACAACTATCTGTCTGAATATCAAACTTGCAGCAAGGAGGTCTGGAAGTGGCCTGAGGCCCTTCCTCCTAAGGCCCTTGGGCTGTGGTCCAGCCTGCCCAGCTGTGGCCCTGAGGGAGACAAATCCATGCTCTCAGACCAGGCCCCTGGGGCACAGCTGGACAGAGTCAGGGAGCTCTTCCCATTGGGAAATGTTCCCTGCTCCCCTGGGTCTGAGGACATCTGGGAGGCTGTGCCCAGGGCTGGGTCAGTTGCTGCTGACTCTCCGAAGGTGGTTTGGATGGAACCCGACAAGCTGAGGACTGAGGGACGTGGCGCCAGGCCTCTTTCTGGCACCTTGGACCACCCTTCACCCTGGTACTTTGGCAACAGCCCAGGGTAAGAGGAAGTAAGTTCAAGTCCCTGACTTGACCGTGACTAACTGCATCCCAATAGATGGTGGGCAGCAGGTTCGGCAGGGCTTTGGGTGCCAGGAAGTTAACAATGGGTTGCCAAGGACGTTTAAGCACCTACTATGCGCCAGGCACTGTGAAGAGACAAAAAAGAAATAGCTCCTTCTCTCAAGTAGCTTACATTCAGGGTGGTGACACCCTTAGAGGGTGGCAGGGACAGAGAAGGGAAGGGGATCTGGCATTGTAGGGAGGGTGGACACAGAGGGAGGGCCGAGAATTCCTGAGATTCCTGGGAGCCCGAACTCCCCCATTCCACGGAGGAGGAAACTGAGGCAGGAAAGGACTGGGCCTAGATCAAGAGGAGGGAGCGGATGAGCGCCCAGCATCTGCCTCCGCATGCGGGGCTGGGTCTGCCCTCTCCCCCCTTCCCCCCTAAGGTCCCAGCCTGCGACCTCCCTCTGACCAAAGAGACAGACAGGCGGCTGGGAACAGAGAAAGCCCAGAACGGGCCGGCCTCAGGGCGATCGTTTTTTATCCGCTGAAGCTCCCAGCCCGTGTCTGGGTTTGGAGCCGCCACGATCTTCTGCGTCTGGGAGTTAGAAATAAGCAGGGTCCATGCTGGGGCAGAGCTCCCGTCCCGCCGGCCCTGGGCAGGAGAAGCCGGCGGGATGCCTGGCTTGTCCATCCATGCGGTTTTCTGCGGGATAGTGCTCCATCCCCCTCCCCCTCCCATTCCATCCCTCTCTCTCTGTTTCTCTGTCTTTCTCTCCACCTGCCCCCTATCCCTCAACCTCCTCGTACCCCTGCATCCCCCTCCCCCTCCCTCTCTCTCTGTCTCTCTCCCTTTATCTCTCTCCCCCTCCCCTCTCTTTCCCCCGTCTCTCCCTCTCCCCATTGCCCTCTTCCCCATCCCCCACTCCCTCCCTCCACCCCTACCCCCTATCCCCCTCTGCCTCCCTCTGTCTCTGTCTCTCTCCCTTTCTCTCCCTCCCACTCTCCCTCCCACTCTCCCTCTTCCTCCCCATTCCCAGCTCAATCCT